>JAJOZX010004167.1:395000-429081 GCA_023014485.1 Bathynomus jamesi
AATAAGGACGAGTTCACGTGGGCGTCGTCCCCGGGAGCCTGCACCCCCCCTGTGTTTCCGAGTCGGCAGGGTGTAGCTGGCGAGAGTTGACACTGGCACTATGGCGTAATAGTATGGATTTTAGGAGATACCATTTTTTTTACGTTAAACTTATTCAGAGTTTATATACAAAGTGATTACGAAGAAGTGGACCAGTTGTTTGGCTGCCTCGTTTATCTGACCCGTGCCCATTGGACTACCTTTTATGGGGTCATGTTAAAAGTGTGTATAAATGTGTATAAATGGATGTGTGCTAATAATTTTTTAATGAACCTGACAAAGTCATCTTATGTGATTATTACCGCAAAACATATTAATACAAACTATCAAATGAAATTGGGACTATTACTCTTGCAAGGGTGAATGAGGTACTTGGCATTAATTTAGATGAAAAACTAAATTTCGAGTCATGTACAACATGTCAAGATTTCTCTTCATATCATTTAACCTAAAAAAAAACCCTTCCAAAAAACTATTTATTACCCTATATTATTCTTTCATCCATCCACATTTATTACATTGCATTACAACATGGGGTAGCTTAAAGAAATATATAATACATCGTTTGGAAGTAATTCATAAAAAATGTCTGCGAACACTCTCGAATAATGACAACAGACACAGTCACACTTCCCCAATATTTAAAGAGCTAAATATTTTAAAACTAAATAACTTATACAAATTCAATATTGCTTCAGTAAGTTCAAAGCTATCAACAAAAATAGATGTACATCACCCATTCAAAGAGCAATCACACCCCATCAAATACACCATCGTTATAACACCAGATTGGCCAGGGATTTTACACACAAACCTAACTATACAACAGAAACTGCAGGAAATGCACTCTCTTTCAAAGAAGCAGATGTGTGGAATGCAATTCCCATAAATATCAGAGAAGCTTCATCACTAAATGTTCCGCAAATCACTAAAAAAGCACTTCATTAGCTCCTACTTATGTAGAAGTTCACTACTGCCATTTTAACATAGTAATCAATTTTGTAATCAACTATTTAAAGTATGCTAATTTCATTAATCACCTTTAATTTCATAATTTATTCTTTTTTATTAAGTGTCATTTATTTTCTATTAAATATACAATAAAACATTTAATTTAAAATTATGTAACATTTTGTAAACTTTATATTGTATTTTTTATTATAATTATTAATATTATTATTATTATTACTATTATTATTAGTAGTATTTTTTTATCACTATTACTATCACTTGTCACTTTCACTATTTTTTCGTAATAAATAAGATAAATACCATTAATTTTGCCGAAAAAGCCTACATGCTTCCAAGGGCATACTCAGATGAGAGTACTGTGAATATATTAATATCATAAGAAATATCTAAAAATTGTAAAACCTGTTACTTGTATTCTTTTCTGAATAAAGGTTTTTTATTTTCTGAATTTTGAATTAAACAAAGTGGCGAAATCCGAACACGTGGGCGGAAGCCCGCAGGGAAAATAGACTTCTGGATGATTCCAGAAGCTGCGATAAATCCCTTCGCCACCAGAGCATGGCTATAAAAGCGTGAGTCCACTTGAATTAGTCCACTTGAGTAATCGTAATTGTAATTGAATCTGAATGTAATTACCAATTTTTTGTAATTGAAATTGTAATTGTAATTATCGAAAATGTCACGAAGAGTAATTGTAATTGTACGAGTATTTGCCTATTTGCCAGGTCTTCATTTTTGCAAGGTGGGGATCTGGCAACAGTGGCAACTTTTGTGTGTCATGTCGTTTCCACTCCATCCACTCACTTCTCATTAACCCACTAGTGCCCCATTTTTAATGGCTCCTTTTTTTCTGCTAGATCAGGAGGCCACTAAACAAAAGTCGAATTACTATATACGGTGGGAGAAGTCTTTAAGAGTTTTATAAATATAACTTTTAGTTAGCAGCATTATACATATAAGTGTTCAAATGATGAAACAAATCAAACAAAAAGTTCATAAGAAATATATTCATACAAATATTTTGTTAAATTGTAATTTAATCTTTAAAGAGTTCTCCATCCGCTATCATACATTTATGGATTCTCTATGAAACTCTTCATTGTTCTTCTAAACATATCGAGTGGGATTCTTTTCAGTTCTTCATCTGTTCTGCAGCCAAGGGCATTCGCATTTCGATAAATGAAACCAGAAATAAAGTTTGTTACACAAATAAGCCCAATGTCAGAAATCACATGGGGTTAAATCAGGTGATCTGGTTGGCCGCTCGATGGGACCTCGCCGCTCAAGCCATCTTCCTTCAAGGTTCATATCCAGAATCTCACGGGCAACTGCAGAGTAATATGGCGGCGCTCCATCATGCTGATAAAGCCAATTCCTGCCAACGCCATTAGTAAACTGTAGCAGAACTTTGTCTCTCAGTACCTGGCAATAGCGTTTGCCATCTATCGTATCTCTCGATATGTCAAAGGAAACGAGTCATGAATAACCACTGCATGCCCAAACTGTTAATGTAGCCGTTTTAACGGGTTTACCAATCGTATTCTGGGATTTTTTTTCGCCTAGTAGTGAACGTTGTTTGTTTGCGTTACTCGTTGAACCGAAGACACATTCATCTGAAAATTTGATCTTTCGAAGGAAATCTGAATCACTGTTGAACTTTTGTCTCATTGTTTCAGCAAACTGCAGCCGTCTATCAGAATCCCCGTCGCATATGAGCTGAGGGTAAATGAGTTTGTAATCGCGGTACCCCTGTGATTTCAATATTTTTGCTACTGAAAATTTGGAATACCCAATTTCTGTGCGACTTTTCTCGTTGAAGTTGTTGGATCGACAAGAAAACTGGTGAGGACATTTTCTTTGTTGTTGTCTCCTGCCACCGTTACTGGCCTTCCGCTTCTTGGACGATCTTTTACCGGGCTCCCTGTTTCCAAAAGTTTGAGCTTCCAGTATCGAAGAGTGTTGCATTTGCATTTGGTGGCGGTTTATTATATTTTTCTTGAAATAAACGCAAACTTTCGTCACATTTATTAAAAGAAATAGCCGACGATACAAGATACACTTTTTCTTCATTGTTGTATTCCATCCTTACTGACATGGCGCTGACTGGGGCTGAGGCCTAGGGCAGTGGTGGCAAATCTTTTTTGCTGGCGGGTCATTTTTGTTACTTTTGATTTTTAAAAAAACGAAATTGGGTCACAATAATTTATTTACTTACTATTTTTAGTGAGAAACTTCTTGTTGGATTTTAGCTGCTAATGTTTTGATCTGAGGTTTATATTTAGCTGTCTTTAGTCTCACACATGCAGTACTCATATATGTGCCAAGGCGATTTCTAGTGGTGGATTTGACGAAATTCATGGAGGAAAACAACTGTTCACATGAATAAGATGAACCAGACACTGTTAGCAGAGCTAATGCTAGCTTTTTCATTGATGCAAAAGAATTTGGTAAAGTGTTCCATTCTGCAAGAATAAGATTCTCTACTCTTTCTATTGATTGTTGTTCTCTGGTTACACCCAAAATTGACGACTCCAATTCCTTTTCTTGTAACTTCAGATTATGACCAATAAATTTAGTTTTCCATACTGCACTTTCTTGGAAGTCAACTAACTCCATTTCTAAATTACCAGTGTCAAGCCAATGAAAAGCTGATAACTGAAGATCTTCAAATTGAATAGTATGGGGGAATTGAATGAACTTTAGGTTGTCATACACAAACACACACGTTTTTAAACGTATACTATACGTTTAAAAACGTTTGAATGTGTATCAGCTGTTTATTTCGGTGGGAGAATAAAATAATTTTAAAACTAATGCAGAAAATATTAAAAATTAAGGTCATATTTTATTTAAATAAGAGCTCGGGTCACTAAAAATTGCCTCTTGAGTCAGTGGTTCGCCATCACTGGCCTAGGGTCCTCCTGTTCTAGCCTAGGTTCATTCCTGGCCTTGTATAGTTGCTTTGTAAAGTATCGCATACAACTGCAGTGATATCATTGGAATTTATTTATTCTTAACAAATTATTTTACATATAAAATCCTTAAAGATGTTTCTCCCACCCTGTATATACTGCAGTTTGTAGGATGTTAATGGATTTCAGTCATTGGTCGTTACTCAGCCAGTCAGTTAGGCACCAATGTTAAATTTTAATTGTAATTGTAATTGCCAATTTAGGCTTCAGAGTAATTGTAATTGTAATTGCCAAGTTAGGCTTCAGAGTAATTGTAATTGTATTTGTAAATGATGAGACAAGGGTGTAATTCTAATTGTATTTGTAATTGACTTCGGAAACTGTAATTGCTCCAACCCTGCTGTCTATTCTCCGACCTTCGTCACTGAAGCTCTGCTCCCTCTCGACGGCGATCCCAAAACTCACTCGACTTCATCCGTCCGACGTTTGCTTCACTCAAAACATCCGTCCATTCGACCTTCGAGTCTCATTTCGGTTCAACAAGAAGTGCACCACCATTGCAAGCCTGCAACCACTTCATCCGCCGTCGTAAGCACTTTCACTTCTGCAAGCTCAGTTCGTCCAATTTCATCAATGTTCACTGCGTCGTCCTTGGCTACTTTGTAATATAGTAACAAACTCTCAGCCTAACCAGACAGGCTCTTTGAAGTGTCTTTCAATACCGTTAAATCGAACTCACGTATTTATGTTATTGTAATACCGCAAGTGTTCTTATTGCTGTTTGTTAACTACTATTATATATTTTGTTATAATTATTGGCCTTAACACTATTGCATTACTTAACTCCTGTCCTGTATAAAATTACTCCTTCATTGTCAATAATCATTGATCGTAATATTGCACAATTTAATATAAACAGTTATTCACTGAAAATCATTATTCCTTTATTTTTACTAATTAAACAAAAACTACAAAGCCTTTTAATGTCATTTATAAAATATTATTTATTTGGTTGAAAGACCAAATTGGTCTCTTTTAAGCTCCTGAATTAACTAAATTACTTTATTGTAGCGGGCCTCCTGTCAACGGGCTCTTATATACATCTTATAAAATATATGTAGTTTAGGGACCACCCAACACTCCTCACTGATGTTGTCACTATGCCTTATCCGTCTACGCCCATAGCCCGTCTTAAACTGCTCACAATTCCCCACAACACCCGACACGCACAAAATCCCCTAAAACCACCAACTACCCACAACGCCTCCACAACCTACTGGGAATTTTTGCTTTTATGATAATTTAGAATTAAAGAAATAAAATATATTGTTTTCGAAGTAGAGTTCTTGATACTTACGTATTATCGGGACTACCGAACTGTTTATTATGCACCCTTTCAGTGCCATACTGGAAGCAATTAAGGAATATTGGCCACCTGAAATTGATTATTGAGTGTTTATCATATTTATCTTATGTATATCATATCATATTATATTATATCATATTATATTATCCACAATCAGAGATGGGCACAAAATACTTTAAATGTAATTAAATACTAAATACATTACTTCCTTAAAAAAGTATTTAAATACCAAATACATTACATATTTTCAAAATGTATTTAAATACTAAATACATTACATCAAAAATGTATTTAAATACATTTTGAATACATTTTTAAATACTTATCCAACTATATCATGCCAGAATTTTTTCTAAAACCTATCTCTTGGTAACAGTTTATCGATATTATTATCTACTAGACTTTATAAACATATATGCATAACTCATAAGTAGGGCAATTTTTTATTGACCTAAAAACAAAAACAAAATTGACTTTATTTTCCTCCAAAATTGACTTTATTGACCTAATAAATATGTACCATTAAATTGTCTAATTTCTGTCTTTGGCTAGTTTTCGAAGACTCGAAAAACTTCTTTCGACTGATGCTGAGGTAGGTTAACAGTTTTTTAGTAGAACGTATAATGATGGAGATATAGCATTCTTGGTCATCAAAATTATATCTTTAATATCATTTGTTTGCAAACGCTTTTTTATATAATTTTTTATATTAACATAATCTTCTCCAAAATATATGGTATTGACCGCTTCGTATGCTTCTTTGATAATAAAATCTGTGCCCTCCATTTTTTCTAAAAGAAAACATAATGAAGAGTACTGTTCTTGCAGCTGTAAGAGCTGAAAACCTAACCCATCTGATTTGATGCCAGCTTTCGCTCTTTTAACGAGGATCCTGTTGCCCTCGAATCCTTCCACAATCTGTCTTACTTTTGGAGATGCCTTGCGTAATAAAACGCTGCATTCAACCAACTGGACCATCTAATAACGATTGGATCAGGTGGCTTAGATGATTAGAAAGATTTTGTATTTTGTTTCAGGGCGCAAATTGTTATCTGACAGTTGAGGCTAAGAAATGTATTTGCGAAAAGTATTTAAAAATATTTATTTTCAAATAACAAATACTCTTTCAAAATATTTAAATACATATTTAAATACACACTGAAATAAGTATTTATAAATACAAGTATTACAATACAAATGTATTTAAATATGTATTTAAATACATATGTATTTAAATACTGCCCATCTCTGTCCACAATGAATAAAATCGCTTAAAACTGAAAATGTATTTTTCGTAGGTAGTCCCGATAATACTAGATGAAGACAAGGCACTGGATGTTTTTATCAATTACGGCGTTATTCTCTCATCCTTAACTTGCCCGAAATGTGACAGTGAGTACCTAATACGAAAAGATCAGAAGATATTTAGGTGAAATAACCAATATTAACCTGTTAGGTTAATTGAATGCCCGGTTAGGTCAACTGAATGCCCAGTTAGGTCAACTGAATGCCCGGTTAGGTCAACTGTACGCCCTTGATGATTGGTTAGGTTAAGTTGTTATAGTTTCGTTAGTTTAAACGAAAATGACGAGAGCAAAAATACATCATAAACAGTTTGGTAGTCCCGATAGTAGTAAATACCGAGTTCTTTTAAATAGAAAAACATTCAAGCAGAATAAAAGAATATTTACGAAGTAGATTTTAAAATGAAAAATATATTACTTCAAATAAAGGTGTGTATATAAAAATTTAGATGACGGAAGAACACAACCTTCCTCACCCGAGTCTGCAGCCAGAAAGAAGGAAACAAAGGAAAAGTCAGTCAGTAAAGCCGTCTGGCTGAAATGGTCTGATTGCTCTAAAATGGTTATAAAACTGTCTAAGCATCGCTGTGGCTGAGTAAATAGTCCCCTTTTCTTGGAAAAACATTTTCAAGTTCAAACAAATCAATTTTAAACATCGATGTGTCTGGTTAAACAGCACATTTCTCAGAAAAAAATTCAAATTAAAACAAAACAAACCGGAATGTACCAGTCAAGTAAGGAGTACGATAAAAAAGGGGGCTATAAAAGGGGGAATCATGACAAATATTAGTTGAATTACATTAAAACAAAAAATTTAAAGGACAAACAAAACAAACAATTTATTCTTTGGGATATAATGCCCGGTTAGGTTAATTGAATGCCCAGTTAGGTCAACTGTATGCCCTTGGCAATTGGTTAAGTTGTGATATTTTCGTTAGTTATAACGAAAATATCACAATTTAACCTAACCAATCGTCAAGGGCATACAGTTGACCTAACCGGGCATTCAATTAACCTAACCGGGCATTATATCTCATAGAATGAATTGTGTTTTATTTGTCCTTTAAATTTTTTGTTTTAATGTAATTGAATTTGTAAATATGTTGTAGACCGCACGCTATAGTAGCACCAATATTTTTATATAATCACTGGATCACTTTAACATATTGCTTCCCAGGAACCTCTCTTTAACATATTGCTTCCCAGTGTTAATCACTTTAACATATTGCTTCTCAGGAGGGATCACTTTCACATATTGCTTCCCGAATGCTTTGGGAAGCAATATGTTAAAGTGCTATAGTAGCACCAATATTTTTATATAATCACTGGATCACTTTAACATATTGCTTCCCAGGAACCTCTCTTTAACATATTGCTTCCCAGTGTTAATCACTTTAACATATTGCTTCTCAGGAGGGATCACTTTCACATATTGCTTCCCGAATGCTTTGGGAAGCAATATGTTAAAGTGATCCAATATTTGCAATGAAATCAATATCGACAACTATAAAACTGACGTATAAAATATTTGGGGCCTTTTCCGAAATTTGGACTGTTTCCGATTTTTTGGAAAATAAGATATTTAATGTAGATTTTTATGCTGATTTCAAAAATGTAAGTTTTTGTTTTTGGAGAAATGAGCGGTTCAAAGGTTATGTTTGTTATTGTAATTTTGTATGGGATATAATGCCCGGTTAGGTTAATTGAATGTCCGGTTAGGTCAACTGTATACCCTTGACGATTGGTTAGGTTAAGTTGTGATATGTTCGTTAAAACTAACGAAAGTATCACGACTTAACCTAACCAATCATCAAGGGCGTACAGTTGACCTAACCGGCCATTCAGTTAACCTAACCGGGTACTTAATTGACCTAACCGGGCATTCAATCAACTTAACCGGACAGAAAAATAACGGTCGAAATCTATTCACACAAATACTTAGTGACATAAGCCAATATTACAAAAGAATACAATAACTCTTGTATTAGTTTGCAGTTGTATTCTTATAGTTTTTGACCTAATACAAAATTACAATAACAAACATAACTTTTGAACCGCTCATTTCTCCAAAAAAAGACTTACATTTTTTAAATCAGCGTAAAAATCTACATCAAATATCTTATTTTCAAAAAATCGGAAACAGTCCAAATTTCGGAAAAGGCCCAATATTTGAAAATTATAAATTATTTTCACATACACACATACAAAAAAAAAATTAAAATATATATACAGTGCCCGCGAAAAGTATCCGATCACTCAAGAAAATACAATATTTTCCCTTGATATTCAGAGACACGTAATTCACTTTCTATTTGTTCTAGCGACATCTGGTAACTTTGAGGTTGCTCGCTGATATGGAGCTATCCAACGCATTCTCAAATTAGTGTTCTGGTAGCCTTCGTTGCGGGTGGCTGTGTCTCAAATTTGGTCAGATTCACTGTTTGTGTAAATTTCTTGATATTTTTTTTTTTTTACAGAAAGTGGTGTAAATAAAATTTATATATAATGTGTGCTAAAAAACAACTTAAGAGTGATTGTCGAGGTGCTATTGTTGCTTTGCATGCATGTGGGAAATCACAGAGACAGATAGCTAAGGAATTAAACATATCCCAAAGTACCGTTAATTTATGGGTTTCACGGGCTAAGAACAATGGTGGCCTAACCACGCAAGTCCCTAAAAAACGATCTGGCAGACCGAGAAAAACAAATTCGCGAACAGACAAACTTATGAAACGTTTAGTATTGAAAAACCCAACAATAACTGCGAAAGAAATAAAATTGAATATGAATAATTTGTTATCTGGTGTTTCTGAACGAACTATCCAGGAGCGGCTCCAAAAAGAACTCGGATTACCATCTCGCCATGCTGCTAAGAAACCGTTCATTAATGAAAAAATGCGTAAAAAACGTGTCGCATTTTGTAAAAAATACATTCATTGGAATGTTGATGACTGGAAGAAGGTTTTATTTAGCGATGAGTCGACATTTTTGACATTCAGAAGTTGTCCAAAAAAGGTTCGCCGGCCTATTGGCTCAAATAGGATGGACCCTAAATACACCCTAAAGACAATGAAACACCCTCCAAGTGTGATGGTTTGGGGTTGTTTCGGTTACTATGGGCGTGGAAACTTATATTTTCTTCCGAAGAACACAACTATGAATGGTGCACGGTATTTAGCAATGCTACAGGATAAACTTCCAATGGCAATGGCAATCCAAAGGACAAAAACATACATGCATGATGGTGCACCATGTCACAGGGCCAAAATAGTGACAAAATGGATTACTGACAATAAATTTGATATTTTGGATTGGCCTGGTAATAGTCCAGATCTCAATCCGATAGAAAATCTGTGGCTAGTAATAAAAAATAAGGTTGAATGCCACGACACTGGCTCAGTCGAAAAATTACAAGAGGCCATCAAAAAGGTATGGTGCAAGGAAATATCAGTGGAAGTTTGTCAAAACTTGATTAAATCCATGCCAAAACGTCTAGAACAAGTCATCCAAACCAAAGGACAGATGACAAAATACTAATATAAGGTTAGTATACATTTAAACATTGTTTTTTATGTAAAAAATACAAATTTCAAGGGTGATCGGATACTTTTCGCGGGCACTGTATATATATATATATATATATAGAGAGAGAGAGAGAGAGTGCGGCATAAATCGCTTTACCGAGAATAATGAAATCACCTTGTGAAGAATAATAATTATTATTTATTACAGAAATTGTTCAAAGTATCCGTCATCATGTTCAATACACACGTTGCATCTTTGAACCACTGAACAACAAATATCGCGGCAGAGTTCTTTGTTATTATTCAACGTCTCGAACTCTTGGCGTATCAAAGTCTCCATGTGATCGAAGTCCCGAGGTTTCTGGCCGCAGACTCTATCTTTGATTATAACCCCACATTGAATAATCACATAGGGTTATCTGGGGTGGATACAGGATTTTCTAGAGGGGGGGTTCGGTACGAGCGCCGAAAGCTTCTAGGGGGGGTCCGGGAGCATGCTCCTCCGGAACCCGTAAAATTTTGAAAATTAAGGCTCTCAGAAACGCGTTTTTAAGCAATTTGCGGGGAGTTTGTTCAAGTTTATTGTCACACTTTTGATAACTTCTCTGTTTTTGTGCATTGTGTAGGTACGTTGACTTCCAATTTGCACCTGGATACTTCCTTGCTGTACACCAGCCAAGGATAGCGTTGCTGCCAAGAGCTTTGAAAAGACTGATTACAACCATTCATAAACACTTTTGGGAAAGAATAATCCTTTCCTGGTTGAAAATGGTTAGTTATGACATTGAACTTTTCAGTTTGTTGCAGAGATCCAACAGCAATTTTCTGACGCAACAGGGCACCAACGTCAATATCATGTACCGATCAGAGCTGGGCACCGCAAACTCAAAATCACTTCCGCAATCGCAAATCCGCAAACTCAAACCTTACCTTCCGCAACCGCAAATCGCAAACTGCTTGCCATTTTTGGTGCCGCAAAAAATCCGCAAACGCAAACCATATTTCCAATTTTTACAGTGCTGGGCACTTCCGCAAACACTTCCGCAACCCGCAAATTCCGCAATCGCAATTTTAACTATAAAAAGTATCCAAAACATTAAAGAGGTATAAAAAGTTTTTAGATCTTTTTAATGTTTAATGTTTTAGCCTTATTTTTATTAAAACAAGGCTAAATAATTTATTACAATAAATCACTATTGTAGAAGAAATAAAAATACTACATATATTGATATATTATATTGAACAAAAACACCTCCTGCAAGTAAATAGTAAATAAATTAAATAATAAATTTAATCATTTGAATTTCATAAATTTGAGACTTAGACACGTTAGAGAAGACTGTACTGTAACTGTAGTAACTGTACACACATTACATTACACAAGTTAAATTAAGTTAACACTGTGACTGTACACAACTTGAACTCACTGTACAACTCAACCCCTCTAGCCTCTACAAGTGTACGCCTCTGGCTTTGTCAACAAGTTCAGTCGTCCTCCTCCAGTAACTGAGCCAAATCCAGTTTTAATAAGTCCATGTTCCCCTTCATGAACACGAGACGTTGGAAGTTGTCAGAGGTCAGGCTGGCCCTTTTGGGCTTCATTATATCTGACCCATGGGAGAACAGTCCTCCACGGCCGCAGAGCTGGGGATGGCCGGTTATACTTGAGGAAAACATGAACCCAGGCGGGCTTGGCCAGTGGCCACGTGGGAAATTTGCGGAAAGATTTGCTTTTGCGGTCTTAGTTCCGCAACGCAAATTCACTAATTTGCGATGACTTTGCCGCAAACGCAAATCCGCAAACGAAAAAACATACTTCCGCAATTGCGGAATTTGCGGTTTGCGGAAGTGTTTGCGGAAGTGCCCAGCTCTGGTACCGATGCATGGCAAGCAGGGTTATCTGCAATAAAAACAAAATGGGGAGCTATTATAATTATATTAAGAAAATGAAATAAGATTTAGCTTACTTTAGTTTTTAGTCTTAACCGTAAAATATATCAAAACAAGAAAAATGGTTTTCTGTGAGTCAGCTTATCGTACAACACGTGTTCCTACCGGTATCACTGGCGCTACTGCGAATCCTCTTTGCAGTCGGGGTAGATTGTCCTTCTTCATCATTGTCAAAACGAGAAACAATGAATTTAATATGAGCAATCGATCAGTAACTGTAAGTAGGTTTTAAAGTCATTGTTTTAGTTTACAATGCGGTTACTAACCTTGCCACTGTCGTGGGATAGACCAAACTTGATGGACCAAAAAATCGGTAAATTCTTGGTTGCTGTTTAACTCTTCTTGACATTGTAAACCGAAAATTCTATTGAATAAATACTTTGAATGAATATTGCTTTTTAGACTTTTGAGTATTAAAGTAAGACACAGGGTCGACTAACGATCTGAAACAAATTAAATAAAAGGGTATACATGCTTTTAGTGTTGTTTGTAAAATAACTTGTATGTTCAGTCAGTTAGCTTTGGGAGCGGGGCTTTCTGGTTGATCGCAAATATCCGCAAATATCTCACCACGCCACCCACAAGCGTAATCCCCGAACCCCCCCCCCCCTCTGGATCCGCCACAGGGTTATGTCCGGTGATCGAGGAGGCCATTCGACTATTCCACGACGTCCTATCCATTCTGAAAAATTATCGTTTAAGAATGCATGAACATTTCTTCCGAACTGTGGTGGAGCTCCATCCTGTTGCCATATTATGTTTTCAAAATTATGATGGTGTCTAAGTGTAGGCAACACCGTGTTCAGCAACATTTCCAGATAATTGACAGCATTAACAGTGCTGTCAAAGAAATAAGGACACACAACACCATCCGACCAAATCCCAGCCCAGACTGTAACACCGGTACACTCAGTTCATGCTGTAACACCTGTTCCAGTAGATACAGTTGTGCCTGTTGATGCGTCCATTAGTTTTAAATGTGGTCTCATTCGTCCACAAGATTTTTATAAAATTGGGATCCGCTTCATTCCTTATCACAAACCACTCGCAGAATTCAACCCTCCTATCGGGATCATTTTCATTCAATGTTTGCAGTAACATTGGCTGGTAAGGTTTCAATTTCAGTGTGCGTAACATACGCTTTACACTACGATCTGAATACCAAGCTCTAGTGATACACGTCTAGTTGATGTTGAAGAACTGTGGACGAATGCTTCAACAACACTTTGCACATTTTCTTCAGTTGTTACTGACTTCGGCCTACCACTTCTTTTTGCATCGGCGACGCTTCCTGTTTCCCCAAATTTCTTATCCAAATTTACTTCTGTTGCCCGATTCTGCCTGCTTGGTGGGGGGCACACCGGAAATGCTCAACAAAAGCTTCAATTACTGCAGCAGAATTCTTTTCGATTGCCACCACTTTCTGAGAAGAAAAACGTGTTGTTTGGTGTCTAATTTTCTGTTCATCATGTAAGGACAAAAAAATATTAAGACTGCACAGATTGGAATTTCAACAGTACTAGACCGCAAGGTAGTCAACCTAATACTGCATCCAGCGTACTAAAGTCACTGTTGCCAAGTCAGTGTAACCAAATACAAAAATAATTTTTCTCGGTATATTAATTATTCTTCACAAGGTGATTTCATTATTCTCGGTAAAGCGACTTATGCCGCACCCTGTATATATGTATTAGGGATCTACCGAATATGCGGTGCAAGACTGTTCGACCGAATATTGAATATTAGTTTTATTTGGGTTATTAGGCGTCTATGTAAAAAATGGAAAAAATTGTTATCTAAGCCCTATAAGAATTGAAAGAGTTGAAATTTTATAATTCCCCATCTTCTCCCGCACGGGTGGAATGGGGACGGTCAACTGCTGTTTTTATGAAAAAACACTGGATATTGGTTTGAAACAAAGAAAATTGTAGAAAAATTCAGGCTTCACTTTCTATAGCAACACAAAAAAAGTTCTAGGAACGCCAATCAGGCGAAAGACTTCCGAAACTATTCGTACTTGATCGCAAATATCCGCAAATATCTCACCACGCCAACGACGCCACCCACAAGCGTAATTACCAACGCACATATTCGTTTAGTTCATGATGCTGCTGAACGACTATTTCTTCTACACGCACGATAATCTACTTGCCTTAAATTTCAATTATTAGGTTTTGTTTTTGTAGTAATTATTATTACTGCCTGTTCATTGTTTTGTACGGTTTTATAACTAATTAGTATCACTATACCAAGTTGGTTGGTTTATTCTTTCAAATAAAGAAATACATTTTAAGTTCCATTTCCTAAACCACATTATTCACCCTAATTACCATAATTTGGTATTCGGTTAAAAACAAAAAATATTCGGCCGAATATCGAATATTTGGTACATCTCTTATAACCTCATTAACCTCGATGCAGTTCTTGCTGCTGTTTCGTGCGTTGGTCTCTCTTCATACGAAGGTCAAGCTGGTGGCCCCGCCTCTAGACCTGGCTTGGTGGAGGAGCGAGTTGCTCTCTTGCGCTTTCCACTACACAGCCAGGTACACCGGCTCATCTGGTACCGTCCTGAACCAGGCATCTAGTCTTCTTTTGAAGACTTCAACTTTGACCTCTGTAACGTTCCTGAGGTCCTTCGGAAGTTGATTAAAAAGGCTTGGCCCCCCGACAACCAAGCTATTTTCCTGCTTTTCCTATTGTCCAGTGTTGTTTGGATGGTAATTGGATTTAGTTTGATGTTTGGTACCAGTTTTTCAATCATTTTCCAATGCAGATTATGGTGTACCTCTCTTCTTCTTTCCAGGGTGTACAGATTTAGTTTACGTAGTCTTTCCCAGTAGTTGAGTTCTTTGGCAGCCATAGTATAGCCGCAAAAAGGGAGAGTGCAGGAATGTTGCAATGTTGCAATAGATAATGTTAAAATGTTGCAAAGGGATGGGGCATTCAACAACTCAATGTTGCAAAGGGGGTGGGGTATACAACGACTCAATGTTGCAAAGGGGGTGGGGTATGCAACAACTCAATACTGCAAAGGGGGTGGGGGTATGCAACAACTCAATGTTGCAAAGGGGGTGGGGTGTGCACCAACTCAATGTTACAAAGGGGGTGGGGGGATGCTGCAGGTGCAACAAGGGGTCATGAAACTTGGAGGCGGCGTTATCCCCAAGAGAAAGAAAGGAGAAGGAGAGAAAGGAGGAGAGGTGTTCACCTGGCAGGAGCCAAGTGCATAATAAGACTTCAGCCGAGTGGCCGTTGTCTTATAGACTCCTAATCAGCCAGTTGGCTTAGAAGGCGTAAATGGTTTGTTCAGGTTGAGTTGCCAGATACCACTTTTTATTTTAATTGTTCAGGTATACATTATTAGGGCGAGTTGCCAGATACCATTTTAATTGTTCAGGTATAGGCGTAAATGGCTTGTTCAGGTTGAGTTGCAGATACCACTTTTTATTTTAATCGGTATACAGGTATACATTATTAGGGCAAGTTGTTCAGCCAGATACCACTTTTTATTTTAATTGTTCAGGTATACATTATTAGGGCGTTGCCAGATACCATTTTAATTGTTCAGGTATCATTATTAAGTTCCAGATTGTACCATTTATTTAATTAATTCTTAAAAGTTGGCTTAGAATTCCGATAGTAGGTTTAGAAGGCGTAACCAGCCATTTAATATAATTGTTTACAACCAAAAGAATTAAATAAAACAACATTACATCATTCTGTTTATTATAAATATATAGAAAATAAATACATTTGAATGATCAATTAAAAATAATAATAGTTTAAGAAATATGAACGAGGAATATGCATATAATCAAAAATATATCCGTCAATATCAGTACAGGAGAAATATATATATATATATATACATACACACACACACACAATTATGAGATATATAGAAATAAATATACATTGGAATGATCAAAAAACAAAACTAAGAAATAATATAATCATCAACATAGCAGAAATATATACACACAACTAAATAAATAAATACATACACTTCATCTTCTACCGCGCAACATAAGAAATCGTATAATCATCAATATAGCAGAAAAATATATATATATATATACACACACACACACAAATATGTTAAATATATAAATACATTTCACTTTTTTTTCAAAATACTAAACTCGCACTTAATCGAGTCTACAATTACATCATTATTGCTCTGCATTACGCAGTATACGCGGTTTAATAATATTTCACCGCTTAAAGTATAGGGAAACCTGTACTCGATATGAAGGGCTTTCATATCGTTCAGTACTATTTTTGTTCCCACTTTACAACCGGTTGGTAAGTCATCTTTAAATACGTCTAGAATACAATCAAAAGCACGCACAAAGAGTTCATCGTTAGCTACATTATTAAACACAAGTTTATAAACACGCCTTTCCAATCGAGGGTTTATTTCTACCGACCCGAGCTTTTCAATCGTGAACTCATCTTCACTCAACATAGCGGCAATTGAAATAATCTTCTAAGTCGTTACGACAACTGCTCGTTATATAAAGAAATAGTTCTTCAGGGTGAACGGTGTAGGTGAGCTCAGCCTTGTACCGATCAATTGCTTTGTACCAAAGTTCATGATATTTCAAAGAGTCTAAACTTTTTAAATAAACGTCCAGCTCTAGACCATTCTCACCTTGTTCAGCCCTACACTCGGTAAACCCATCGAGCAGAGCGGTGTATGCGTATTCAAGTACTGTATCAAAATAAAGCATATCCGTAACACGCGCGTCTAATATAGGTTTCAGCTTGCGGAATCCGACGATTTCAAACATTCTGTCGAGGATGAAACGGTTTCGCGTAGGAACAAGAGCGTTATTATCAGAAGCATTCTTCCACATCAGCCGTATATCAATGCATGGCCGATCGTTATTTATACACAACGTACATACAACGGCGTATGAGGGTGCGTCACTAATCTGCTCTCTTCTTGTACCTACGTTAGCAGGTATTTTATAACGATCTTCACTCCACTTCTCAACTATCACGAAGATTCTATTCATCTCGACACTTAAATAACAACATTCCGTTTGTTTGTTTGTCTACATTCCGTTTCCAGTACATAGCTAACGGTACCGGATTTACGCCTGAACACGCGCAACGATTTCGTCACGGACACTCGTACGAGGCGTTGAGAATGCTGCTCAAAGGAAGTTCCATCGTATTCGAGGAGCGCACGTCCACTCGGTTCAAGCTCTGAGATAACTATGAGCCGCGTGAGGCACGCAGGTAGGCAGGAACGGTTCGATGGGCGGCTGACTCACCCTGATGATACGTGAATGGGCTTGTTCGAACTCGTATGATCCGTGAGGTGCGAGTCGCACCATAATCTAATGAAACGTGTGCGGCGAATTGTTGTACCCCATTATATTGGGTAGGTGTTTTTTTCCGGTACAAGAATTAATTTCGGTTTTAACTTTTATCACTACCAGAATACGCACCAGACAGTTTCCCTCAGGATAATTTTCACGAACTAGGCACATTTTATAATGTTTTATCTCCTAAACATCTTCACACTCCGGCGCACTATTTGAGAGGAACATATGCTCATATTTTTCCTTTCTGCCCAGCAAACGATACTCGTCTAAAGTCTGCTAAAAACTCACGCAGGGCACTAGCCACAACCTCACTACGAACCTCATCATGATATACATTAATATAGTGATAAAAATACTTAAGATTGTCCATGATGACGAGATTCACATTTTCAGTCGTAGGGTATGAGTAATCGACATGGTGTAACATGACATAATACCGCTTGTCACACCACCCATCCACAAGACTCATTATCCATATCTGCTGCTTCTCTTCTGCACGCGTTGTTTCTTTTACTTCACGGTATATGTGAGACTTTATAAAGTTTAGCTCTACAGCATACTTCAGCACATCGTCTGTGCAACGAAAGCCTGCAACGGTCTCACCAGAACATCCGTAGAGTATTTGTACATCTTGCTCCTTCGCACGATCCAATGTGGTTTTAAAAGAGGCATAGGAGGGGGGAATAGGAAGTTTTTCGGTATCCACCACATCTTCACACTTTGCTGAATACCATTTCATAAACGTTGTACAAGCAATATTAAAGGTAGCCATTTTCTTCTACGCTGGCGAATACACGTCTGATCTCAAGGGCTTACTGCAGTCAACTGACCACGCAGGGAATCCCAGATAGTAGCATGACTCACGTTGCTGGTCTTACAGTGGGCGGAGCTTAGAACTTTCACCTGTGCACACACACACACACAACAGTGGGCGGAGCTTAGAACTTTCACCTGTGCACACACACACACAAAGGAGAAAGTGAAACGCTAATTGAAACATGATTTATTTAATAAACGAGATATTCAAGTTATATATATTTACAAATACGATTTAATAAACGAGATATTCAAGTTATATATATTTACAAATACGTGTAATAAATAAGTTAACAATAGATACATCAAAGATTATATACAAGACATACATATTTACAAATACGTGTGATAAGTAAGTTAACAATAGACGCATCAAAGTTATGGTATCCAAAGGGTACGGTATCATAGGTACCAGGTAACTGGTAACGTTTCCTATAGGTGTTACGGCACACCTTCGTTCCCCTAAGTTCCTTCACGCCCCCAGCTTCTGCGCCCGAAAATTGTGGGTGCCTACAGTTAGTTGGGAGGTCGTTCGCCCTCATCATCGTCCAAACACACTAGATCCTTCAACGATTCAAAGTTAACAACCCGCCGATTCGCATGGTTGAGCGTAATACCCTTTGCCTTCACGATATATTTCATATCCTCCCCCACCCTCACCCGTACCCCATAAGTTTTAGGTCCTGTTGAGACAAAAGAGTCGGCGTATGCGTTGTCCCCATACTCATCCTTGATCTCATCAGTGAGCTCGCCGAGGAACTCCCCAATAGCGGCATGTATTCACCCTCCCTCTCTGTGAATATCACGCTATCTGTATCGGCATACAATACTCTCCGCCCAAGAGAATGCAATAGACCCCAAAGTTTTATACGGGCGTAGGCTGTTGTGAAGCTGGCCACAGGTATGTTTGTAACCCTTGAGGTATCTGTGGCCAATTCAGTGTTGTTGTACTTTATTATGTAAGTATTACCTACATTCACGATCTCCATGACCTCTTTATCGGGAGCATTGGCATAATCCCAGACATCACTATAACTTTGTGCCAAATGAATGTTCCCTTTGCCGGTATTCTGTGCAAATTTTCCCATAGACTGTTTAGACACAACTTTGACTAAAGCGCTTGCCAGGATTCTTTGCAATTTGGGCACGATCAAGTTGTATACCTTCGCGGTCGCGGTAACGTTGAATATAGGCAGACTTTTCATCTTCGGTATCAACTCCTCGCGGATACCCTGATGCCTCAACCTTATCCTTCAAAAATGCGTTTATATATGGTGTGAAAAGGTTGGGTAGCTTCTGAAACCTCCACACCTCATGTATCTTCAGTATTCTATACCCATGGCGTACGGCTAGGGCCAGCTCAGGACTTGTATATACGCCTCTGATCTTACGCTGGTGGGGTATATGGTTACAATCCGTTATTCTCTTCCGCGCACTTCACGCACAGGGAAACATGAGCTTGTGGTCGATAACGACAGGTAAGATTGGCATCCATAAATTGCGTGGGGGAGTACGTCTACGAAAGAGAGCCCAAAGTAACGATCATTCAAATTTCTTGAAAATTCATTGATGGAGGGCAGGTTAGGTCCCACCAGTTTCTCAGGAGCGCCCACGGGGTACGGATTGTTCTTCATCACGTATGGGTATAAAGAACAGAAATCGTAGTAATGGAGCTTCACACCCTCCGTAGGTGGAAAGTATAGTCTGAATGGATTTGTACGTCCTCCAAACAAGCTATCACCACATTTGAGAGGATCCAGCACCATTGAACGCTTGATCGTGTTTATTTCCTCACGGTACACCTCGTCTGTCTCCATCCGTGCATCATATTCATGCTCCCACAAGACTTTGTGAGTGAACTGTGATCCTATAAGTTGATCGCGGGTGCGGGTCCATGCAAGACAGTAGACAGGAGATCTACCGTGGATATCTCCGGCGATTCCGCACTCAGGACGGGGGCATGCATGCCACCAGCATCCGTTAAAGGAGTACACAGTCTTCACACCAGTGACACGGTTTTCACTTAGACCATCAACCCAAAAAACACGACCATTAATCTTAATTGGTACTTCACCCGTGTTGCGGGCGTGCTTTATGTATACACCTGTCTGTTGCTGTAGGTGTATGAGCCAGTAAATAGCCTTGTGTCCGTAAATGCGGGGGTTGTTTCGGTGAATAATGGCTAAGGTGGCTTTAGGCATGAAGTTATTCTTGAACACCGTAAAACATAATGACGCGATGGTGGTTGCGACTTGCAGCGGATCGCATTTGAAACGGCCTATGTACATCCTTCTAAAGGCCTGGAAACATACTCTAAGCACGCGCACATCATTCACGCAATAACGCTCACATTCATCAGCTATATTATAAGGATTACTTTCATTAAAACTGTTGTAGTATCGATCAAAGTCTTCACGTTCATCTACACTCATACAGTCATAGTTAAAATAATGTTTGGGTGGTGGTGGGCCTACGTAGTTTAAAGTCTCGCTGGTGAGGAAAGTGTAAGGGAAGTATCCTTTGGAAACTTCAGCTGCTACCCCCATCACCTTGGGTAGCTTTGCTAATTTACAAGGTGTGAATAATAAAGTGTCTTTAAATTGTACATTGCCTCTTATTTGCATCTGTATTAATTTGTTGCCTCTTTTCAATGGATCACCTGTAAATATCTCAGAGATTCGTGCTCAAGCAACTCCTTATAAAGGAACTGCGTGTCAAACTTTGCCCGTTATGGGCGAGAATATACACAGTCATTTTTTGAACTTGTCGGCTAACTTGACAATATAGGACACAAATAGTTTCACAGGACTATCGTGGACATTCGTTTTAAAAACGTTTGTCCGTTTACCGCATTTGGGGCACTCGTCACATTCGATCTCCATACATTCATCGCAGATAGTCTGGCTCACAAGTAAATGTGGAATTACCTCTTTGGTTTCAGCATTCGTATATGTTTCTATATCGTAGTATACAGTTATACAGGGTTTGTTTTTAGGCTTAGCATCTTTCATATAACATACATGTTTACTCCATCCGCCTTATACCTCCTGGCATGTAGGACAGTGAATTTCGTCACACTTGTGCTTAAATTTCCCCAATTATCCATTGTGTGAAACATACCACATTCACAGATTCTCATTTTCCTGCACGTGCCAATTGATTTATGGAGCAAAGCAGTATTATTGAAAATGTGCGTCTACACACATCACAGTCTCTCTTCTCAGCTTCAACTACACGGCTTTCACATTTGGTGCTTTTACACTGTTCACATACCATGTGACATTCTTTACAATGTCTCACTATATCATCCGCAAACTCGAGGCACCCTTACACAAATCATGATGTCTCCCATATTTTCGACTTTTGTCATAACTCGCGTAAAGGCACCTTATATTACGGATGGGGAGATACGTTGCCCCTGACAGACCTAAGATAAGTAGGGGCCTTGTACGATCTCTCACACAGCTTTTAAAAACATACACAGTCCTACGATGATCATCCAACCCAAACAACTATACGAACATTCATTTCCTGTTCTACCATTCTCAGCTCTTCAGGCCCATATTACAGTCAAATTCAAGTTCACAGTCTACAGCTAGTTACGGGCACGTTCCACGACCGTAGGCAGCCAAATTTTTTGAGCCCGTGTATTTTGTACAGTAAACATGCGAGCCAAGACTACTGCTATAAAGCCGCAACCACGATCGACGTTTATATGCCGTCTATAAATAGCTTGAGAATTGAGGTTAAGAGTATACGGTATGGCACTATGACCCGCAACACGGAATACACGATCAATATTTACCGTGAAGTTGTCCATATTTGAAGGCTATACTACTTTGGGCGGCTTCCATTATACGTCCTAATATATATTCTACATCTTCAGCCGCCAAACGTCTAAATGGCACTACTACCCAATGATCATCTACATCACCGTCATCTGACCCGAATCCGAAGGACAGACTCGTCGTGACTTCACGCTCGTCGCGGTTCTGAAGAGCAAACTACAATACGCTGTACAACCCGGCGTAGCCCGCGCTCAATTCCATTGCTATACATGGCTCTAGGGTCGACCCTGACTCTATACCGATTTCTAGTCATGGCTGGGGTGGGGGCTGCGGAGCGCACCAACTCAAACGTTATATCATCCTCAACAGAACGGGGAGCAACTGTGGCGGATGAATAAGGGGATATATTAGCGGAAGGTGCTGCTGGCGGGGCTTGTTGCGTAAGACGTTGAGGGCCTGGAGTCTATTATTGGAGACTCAACAGAACGGGGGGAAACTGTGGCGGATGAATAAGGGGATATATTAGCGGGAGGTGCTGCTGGGGGATTGTTGCGTAAGAGGTTGAGGGTTGGGGATCTATTACTGGTGGTGGTTGGCTAACAACAGGCGCGTATTTCGGTCGCTTTATACCTGACATGGGGTTCTCTTCATCTGTGGGAGAAGAAACAAAATATAAGGAACAGCACTCAAAATTTGTAATATTTTGTAAATGATCCACTTTGGAGTGTGACGTGTTAGAAATGGACTCTGTAGAAAAATTCAGATTCACGAGCCCATCCACATGTATTATATCTGGACCTACAGGATGTGGTAAAACTGTGTTTATGCTTAAAATCATTAAAGAAAAGGGAGAGATGTTCTCGAAATTTGTGCATAAAGTTATATGGTGCTATTCGACGTATCAATCAGTGTTCAACGAGTACCAAGATGATATTTTGTTCCACAAAGGCGTATATGACGTTAATTCGTTTAAGGGAAATGAACATACAGTCATTGTAATTGACGATCTCATGTTGGAGATGGATAAAACGTTTGCCGAGACATTTACAGTATTCTCCCACCATCTTAACATAAGCGTGTTCTTCATCAATCAGAATCTATTTTTCAAAAATAGATACATGCGCGATGTGTCGTTAAATACACAATATCTAGTCTTATTCGCACAACGTAGAGATGTATCACAAATTGGGGTATTAGCCAATGTTCCTGAATCAGCGTAAGGAGTTTTTGGAAGTTTATAAAGAAGTTACAAGCACGCGTTACGGATATTTGCTTTGCGACCTCCTTCATCCGCGAAACACGTTTAGGGTGCTTCTAAGAACGAATATATTTCCAAACGAGCCTGAAACGGTGTATATTCCAGAATGACAAAGAGACTAAAGAAATACCGTGAATTAATAAAAATCTATCATCGATTGCCCCGGGCAATGCAACAGATGTTTATTAAAAATATCGACGCCGACTTTTTAAAATGCATCTGTGAAATCTGTCTTAACGTTATAAATTGCAATGTATCAATGAAACCCCCTCAGAAGGCTCCCCTACGCCGTTACAAGAACATAATACGTGCACTCGCTCGTAAAAGTCAAACTGTAGCGAAGAAAAAACAAATTATTGTACAAACAGGAGGGTCATTTCTCCCCATCTTATTTTCAGTTTTGGGTCCTTTACTGACTAGATTAATATAATGAAGAAAGTGGTAGTGATTCCACACGAGGTGTACGCTTCACTGCAAAGTAATCCAGACACGGATCTAGATCCCCGTAAAAGCAGACTTAAAAGAATGGAAAGCGAATTGCTAGCCCTATTAAACAGTGAAAAAACACCTGATGAGAAAAGAATCTTATACCAAGAAGCTCTGCAGAAATTTCTTCACGAGTACGAAAATTATAAGAACCCGACATAGATTCCTGTGGTTATTAGGCACAGCACGGGGGACGATGAACATGGCGACATAGGATCTGTACCTGACGATACAGCTGACCAACCAAAAATTAAGGGATCAGCCACACAACATATCGAGCATGTATTAAAAAGCACCCTCCCACATACATTGAGTAGTAAAGGTTTAAGTCTTTATAATCTATTGAATGAGGACCCAGCCATACAATGGACCGATACAGGCGAGATCATTGTGGAAGGATCAAAGGTACAGGGGTCGAATATCGTAGACATTGTCCATGATCTGGTGAGAAAGTGGGATAGGCCATCACCATCAGGATGGAAGCATATTAAAGCAAGACTACAACAAATAAATGTCCATAAAACGTTGATAGGAAATCTGAACAGGTTAAAAGACTTGGAACATGCAACGCATGTGGCACAATTGAAGACGCCGTCACCCCCGGCGGTAACACCTTTGAAGAGGAGAAAGAAGAGGTTAAACAACGGTCAACCCTACCCACGTGCCTCTAAAATACGCAAATGGCTAACGTATTAAGTAAACGCTATTATGGCATTTCTAACCCAGCCTCCTACGGCGGCGTAGATTGTACAGAAGTGTTTACGGAGTAGGAAAAAAGGATGTTGAAAGATTTTTGCGGGAGCAGGACGCTTATACGCTTCATAAGCCTGTGAGAAAAAGGTTTAAAACAGCCAAGACAACGGCTTCCTCGATTGATTCTATTTGGCAAGCAGATTTAACAGACATGCAAAGATATTCTGTGTATAACGATGGTTACCGCTACATTCTATTCATAATAGACGTATTCTCTAGATATCTGTGGCTAGTTCCTCTGAAAAATAAATCACCTGAAACAGTTGATGAAGCCACCAAAACGCTAATGTTAAAAGAAAACAGGGTTCCTGGCTATTTTTGTACGGATATGGGGAAGGAATTTATAGGCCGTACTTTTCAGAACATGTTGACAGAGTTTAATATCAGCTATTACACAACCAATTCTATACATAAGGCTTCTTTAGCTGAAAGAGTTCAACGTACCATAAAGGAACGCATGCACCGCTATTTTACACATAAAAACACACACAGATTTCTAGACATTCTGGAATCATTGGCATCATCCTACAACCGCTCACACCATCGCACGATTGGGACAACAACTAACGAAGTTTTAGAAAGAGGTACGCTCCCGAGAAGAGATGGATCACCAACACCACCACCACACTCTGCGCGCTTCAAAATCAATGATTATGTAAGGCTGTCGCGTTCGGGGAATAAATTCGCAAAGGGATTTGAGCAAGGATGGACACGTGAGATTTTTAAAGCTAGGGCTATGAGACCTAAAGGTGAGATAATGATGTATTACATTGAAGATTTGAATGGGGTAGATATCTCAGGAGGCTTTTACCGCGAGGAATTGCAGAAAGTTGCATTTAATTTAGGAAAAAATGTTTAAAATTGAGAAAATTTTAGGTAGCAAAGGTTCAGGAAAGAGAAAAATGTACCTGGTGAAATGGCTAGGGTACCCAGAAAGCTTCAACACCTATATAAAAGCTGATGCAATAATGAAGCTTAAATAGTATGCAACATGGCTCCTAACCTTTTCTACGTCACACACCCCGTCCTCGTCCCTGTCTGTACACCCTAACAACACACTAGCCAACTTTGTAACAGAACTCCACGGGCCCATTGAATTGGGTCGTGATTCGTATGAGGTGGGGATATGCGAAATTCAGCTGGACACCCTCTTTTTAAATATTGAATATAAAGAATCCGTTTTTACGATTCTTAGAGACATTGACGAGTGTGAAAAAGCTGGGGTAGCTATGGATGAAACTATACGTATCGCTCGGACTAAGGTTGCACGGTATTACAGTACAGAAGTAAGACTAGGACCGGGTCATTATGGTTCGGTCGAGGATGTTGTGAGAGACTTAAACGTAAGTTTAAGAAACTTAAACCTTACGAATGATTTAGTATACGAAATCGTAAACAAACGAAACCTTGCACATACACTAATCCTAAAATCAAAGACTAACAGACGTATTAAAGACCGAAGAGTGTTAAAAATTATAACCAATGGACGATATAGCGCAGCCATCCAAAGAGAGACATTTCACGAGGTACAGCATGACTTGTCCAGATTAATGTATCAATTGAAGATGGAGAAATTGGCTGAAAGCTCTCAGTCCCCAGACATGTGCTATATTTACAGTAATATAGTGGAGCACCAGTTTGTTGGGGATACCCAGGCACGCCTGCTGCGCATTGCCCACATCCCCAACCATAGAGGAAGGAGTTTGAGTATTACATATGACAGACCCCATTATGTGAATGTCGCAACTAATTTAATAACCAATATCTCAATATATATAAGAACGATTGAGGGTGAAAACTTCCCATTCGGTAACGGGAGCTTAACAGTGAAGCTACACTTTCGACGCACTGAGTTATAATGGATAGAAAGCCTTTCACCGTCTATCGAGGGGTGAGATACCAGCGCGGTAGTGGACTTGGGTCCATTTTTTCATCCATACTACGTACGGCTGTTCCTTTGCTGAAGAGGGGTGCCAGATACCTCGGAAGGAAAGCGCTACAATCAGGTCTTAACACTGCAGAAGACATATTGGCTGGGGCTAAACCTAAAGAAGCTCTAAAAAAACATTTAAAGGGTACACGGGACGAAATCATCAAAGATGCAAAGAGAAAAATGCGTGGTGGCGGGAAGAAGAAGAGGGCTGTCCGGAAGAAGGGGTCACGTGGTATTAAACGTAAAAGGATATCAAAAAAGAAGTGCTGTAAGCGAATGAAACCTATGGTTGACCACTTTTTTGACTGATATAAGCTAAGGACATTGATCTCATGAATCATAGTTTGTTTACTACTTGTCGAGAGAGGAGGCACTATTTCTAACTCATGGCACGCTTCATCCACCCATGTAGTTCACAATGCTGTAAATCGGAGCTGTCCCTTTTTGAGATGCCTCCAACTCAAGTTTCTATTGAGCACTGACTTTATTACAATTAACCCTTTAAACAATTAGTTCCCCGAGTGCTCCTATAGAATTCGTGATACCCAGCTCAGGCCCTTACTTTTTTGATCCAAGCTGTGTGCACATGTACGCTAAGCTACGTATAGCCCATTCTGATGGAACGGACTGCAATGACAAATATGCTGTATACCCTGAAACAAACTTTCTGCACTCCATATTCAACCAGTGTGACGTATATTTAAATCAGGCCAACATATCGTCAGGCACGGGATACTATCATCTACGAGCCTATCTGGAAAATGTGCTGAACTTTTCCAAAGAAGCGAAGGCTACCTTTTTAAGTGCCGAGGGATATTATCGAACTAAAGACGAAAGTAGTATAAAGGACAAATTTAAAAATTCTAAAAAGAAGATATACGAGTGTTTTGGACGTCTGCACACAGATTTCACTTTTCAGAAGTTGCTTGTCAACGGGGTGGATATGAAAATAAAGCTCACCCGCACGAGTCCTGAGATCTGCTTAAATCTGGATGCTGATCAAGAAGAGGGAGCAAAGCCCGTTGTGGTTCACATTATGGACACATACCTCCGCGTACGGCGAGTGAAATTAAGTTCACCAAAACAACTAGAAATTGAGAAAAATTTAACAGAGTACAAATCAAACTATATACGGTACCTGCAGGGTTGGCGTCGAAGCAGATGGAAAACATCGCCCTATGAAATCTTCCTAAAAGGATATTAATCGGAATGCAGGACCATGCTTCGGTGAATGGAAAATATAAAAAGAGTGCCTTTAAATTCGAGAATTTCGGACTTAAAAATATAACTATACGTTACTGGCATTGCTTTGGGTGGAACATTGGATACGGACTATTCATCAGATGCTGTGTTACCTCTTTGCGCGAGAGCCTATAGTAATCTGAACCATATTGCAGGTGATTGTGATGAGCTTGGTAATGGGGTAACGCAGAAAGAATTCATTGATCAATTTAACCTTTATCCGTTTGACATTACACCTGACTTATCTGCTAGCGTAAATACGCATTTAAGCCCACAACAGAGCGGAAACATCTCAGTGAGGTTGGAATTCACCAAGCCTATAGACGCGCCTATTAGTGTACTAGTATATCTCGAGTCGCAAGCCCTAATAGAAGTAGATAGATTTAGGAGCGTTATCACTGACTTTTAAAATGGATGCTAATACACTTCAGAGAGTAATGAATAGTGAACGAGTCACACGTTCCAAATTTATCGGCGTGTTTGCGAAGAATGAAACATTGAGTTTGCCAAGTACGCGAGAATGCGGTAGTCTTATTGTGAACACAGATGTCATCGGTAATGAAGGGATTCATTGGATTGCAGTCTATTTTAAAAATAGACACCGCCTGTACTCTTTTGATTCACTCTGTACTCAACCCTGGAGTGACCCTGTTATTGTAAAATTTCTCGCTCAGTTGCATATTCCCGAAGTTGTATGGAACCCGTTTCGTATACAAGGATATTTTAGTAATACTTGTGGAATGTACTGCATTTCATTTCTCATGCATATGTCACGTGATAAAGAATTTATAAAATTTTAAAATTTATTTGACCCGTGTTACACTCGACGAAACGATGAAATGGTATGCAGACAGATAAAAATCCGTTTTACAATTGTGCGTACTCGTTGTATAGTATAATGTTTTTGTTCGTGTGTATATTTGTAACGTTAGTTTGTATATTCTGTAGTTTAAGATGGTTATTGTACTCATTTCTTTCATTTAATAAATTGATGAAAATATATTGTCTTCCCCCCAAAAAAGATCGAAAAACACTTACATCATTTCGATGTGACATTCATTATGATGACTGTTCAGTATATCCTCCATATTCATGACACGAGATTCTTCAAAAGATTGTATAACACGTGTCAAATCCTCATCGGACCTTAAAGGAGAAAGAATAATGTTCATATTGAATCTTTTTTAATAAATACATATACAGAGTATACATATTGTAAGACAGACGCCATTATGTGAAGATATCTTTGGTTCGCTCAGAGAAGCTCATTTAAGAGGTAATTCCGAATAACATTTATAAAAAAAAACATGCAAAAGATTGCCATAAAAAATTTCGATTTTAGCATAATGGTGAGTATCTAAATGAAGTATTTGACGAGATATACATCCTTCTATATATATGAAATCATCTTTCTGACAGTTTGTGAATAAAAAATAAAAATAAAATTATAGACACTTACATTTCTATGGTAGTCCCTTGCGTCGGATTGTAAGGAGCGTCATTGCAAATATCATCAACGGTTTGCGTTGGAAATAATCCACCACGGTCAATCGCGTTATAAAGATTAATTGCAGTCAATGCTGCAGTGTCACCTTGATACAAATCCGGAAAAGTGTAAAGTTCGTGATCCATGGCGGAGGGAATGTTTATTCACTGGCGCGAAAATAGCTACTGTTACTTCCAACTGAAAAATATTTCCTTTTATATGCACAGTAGGGTGGATCACTTTTCACTTTTTTTTTAAATTATAGCTGGTCAAAGTTTTTCCCATGATTTGGTTCAGTGGAAGTACACTGACACCATTTTTACCAAAATCGACAATATTTAGGGGTCGCGCATCGACCTTGAAAATTTCAATTTTGGAAATTTGGCCAAATTGACAATTTTTTACTGAATAAAGGTAAATCATCAAATGACCATATTTTCTGAATCCTCTCAGTGAAAGAAATCCTCTCAGATACTTTCCAAGTTGATCGGACAAGTGGTTTAGAAGTTACACTCACCTAGAAATAACATTAAAATTTAAAATATCGTATTTGTCCCCCGTTATGGACGTAATCATAGCATCAGTAGCTGGCGCATCCTAAAATCCCAATTACACACACACGCTATGTCTATGACCAATATTTTTACTAATCACATTTTGCTTTTTACAGATCAGCTGTGTCAATTGATTCTTGTTTGATAAGTCTAGACTTTAGTACAATGGATAAACTGTTAACAACCAGGAGTGGGAAAACTCTGAAAGTTACTTATTCTGGAAAAGAGAAAGCAGCAACAACAGCACCACCTTCTCTAAGGTCAGCCACGGACGTCTTCTTAATTGGTCAGCCATCTTCCTCGATCGGTGGTGCCAAATTACCAACCACCCATCAAGTTCTCCAGTACTTCTATGCCAAGCAGGAAACTACTGACAGGAAGGGCGCCGTAAAAGACACGGTGGCCAATGTTCTGGCATTTTGGAACATGGCACGTATAAAGACGATCACGAGGCGTAACTGCGAAAGAAAACTGGAGTTACTGTGGGAAGAGTGGCGCTCGCTGCAGAAGAGCAAGATGAGAGACAGTGACGCGGGAAAAGGCAGGGAGAAGTTTTCAGAAAATCTGAACAAGCTCTGGGACATCGGAGCTCCCGATGCTATTGAAGAGATACAGAAAAGTCAACTGCTCTCAGACAACAACAAACAAGAAGATATTAAATTTTATGAGGATCAACGGGGCCTCCGCCAGGCAACAATGAGTGGGAATGCTAGTGTTCGTTGTCAAGAGAAAACGGCAACTCTCAAGACAACAATCTCGTGATGAGCCAGGCACCTCAAAAACGAAATTAGGAACCGAAGCTGAGAGCGACGATGAATCTATAGAAAGCAGATCATCGAGCAACTCCGAATCACAGCTAGAACCACCATACCGACAGCCGAGAGAATCAACTGTATCAATCAGCCTTCCTCACCGCATCCTCAATGCACCGGCTGTTATTGAAGTGGCTGATCGCTTCCGGATGTCCAATAATCAGGTGTGTATATATCAGTAATGATCTTTCCTTGACAAAGATATAATAGACGTAACGACGGAAAATTCAGTGATTATTTTGTCACATAAAAACCATACGCATCCTTGTCAATTTCCTTTCAATTTCGCACATAGGTGGCAAGTGTCGTGGCGGCAGTCCTACGTTCGGCAGATCCGCCCGCAGATCTGGACAAATTCAGTATCTCGAAGGACACGTCTCGCCGTGGAAGAGTGGTACATCGTTGTGAAGTGTCGACAGCTGTGCAGAAATCCTTCGTATCTCCGAGGCATGCTGTCGTCCACTGGGACGGTAAAGTAATCAAGGTCAGTTTTGCCCTCACCGTGGATGACAGTGAATTAACATGTTCCAGTGACGACAGTGGATTGACATATTCCAGTGGACGATAATGGATTGGCATGTATGACATACGTTTCAGGACTTTCTTGGATCATTGGAGCACCGCCAGGCGATTCTCATCTCCGGAGCTCCCCAATGCACAGAAGGAAAGTTGCTGGCCGTTCCGACTGTTGCTGACGGCACCGGTCTGTCCCAGGCCCAGGCGACCTTTCGTGCTCTCAAAGACTGGGGATGCGAGAACAACGTGATTGGACTGTGCTTCGACACAACTTCCTCCAATACGGGGAGGGTGCAGGGTGCGGTGGTCCGGCTGGAGAACATGCTTGGTAAACCGCTCTTCCAGCTGGGCTGTCGCCATCACGTTATGGAGCTCATCGTGGGGGCAGTGGTCATCACCGCGTTTGGAAGAACCACAACACCAACTGAACCTTTGTTCCAGTATCTGAGGAGAAGGTGAATTTCAAGTCTAAGGCGCATTTGTTTTCTCCAATGATTTTTTGCCTTCAGAGCAATTGAGATAGCGTCCTTCTACTAATGATGTTAATAGCAGTCGAAAATGGAAACTTCAGTCGTTTTCATGCAATATTTTCATAACTCCCCTTTCAGGTGGGACAAGCTCGACCTCTCGACTTATCGCGAGCTGGAGATCGAGCATTTGGCGGAGGTGACGTGGCTGATGGGGTTCTAGGAAATTTCGCCGCAAACATTTTCGCCGTAGGAAAATTCGCCGTAAACATTTTCGCCGTAAACATTTTCGCCGTAAGACAAATTCGCCGTAAGGACATTTCGCCGTAAAATTTTTTAAAAATAATCAATGGATGATAAAGGGTATTATATAAGCATTAAAAAGGCAAGTCTTTATTCAATAGTAAAAGTCAGTGATAAAACTTCTTAAAAATAAACTCTCTTCCTTCATCAAATTGGTTATGAGTTTCTAGATACTTGGATGCATGTTAGTAATAGAGCTTTGTATTGCATTGTGGAAGCCTTCTATACTGTTGTTCGTTCTCGGCATATTATTATGAGTTCTTTCGACAACATTCCACAATTCTATAGGAAATGTTGGCTCTATTCTTCGCCTTCGCGCGCCTCGGCCTCGTTCTCCTCCTATATAGTGAGTTTCAAAGCAAGATAAGGAATTTATTTAAGAAATTTATTTAACCAAACTATCACGACTTAACCTAACCAATCGTCAATGCCGTACAGTATAAAGAATCTTAATTGTGGTAGACTGCTCGAAGCTAGGTAGACCGCACACTTAACCAGCACCGGCTATTATAAGGGTTCAGTTAAACTTTTTTTTTAATTTTAATTTTATTTTATTTACGGCGAAATATCCTTACGGCGAATTTGTCTTACGGCGAAAATGTTTACGGCGAAAATGTTTACGGCGAATTTTCCTACGGCGAAAATGTTTACGGCGAATTTTCCGGTCACGGGCTGATGGAGCTCCGAGATGAGGCAGTCAAGTTCCTCGGCACCGCTTCTGGTCTTGTCAGAGAAGACTACCGAGAAATGGCGGAGATTACACTCCTGGTACTCGGGGCCCAGCCACGTCGTGGCACACACTTCATGCGCCCAGGAGCCTACCATCATGCGAGGTGGATGGCCAAGGTTGGTATTTTGAATTAGAAGTTAAATATTGTATTGCCTTCTGCAAACAGCCATTTGAAGTCCCTACCAGAAAAAAATAAGATAAATAATTTACCATTAAACAAACTTATATGGAGTGGTATCGGTATTTATACATCACTGCGTATTCGTTTCAGATCATCTACTACACGAAGCTCCTGATGTTCAGCGGTCAGCTGGAGTTCGAGGACGAGCTGGTACAGAAACTTCAGAGAGTGGTACTATTTACTGCACTCCTCTACGCACCTGCCTGGCTGGCGGCTCCTGTCGCAGCTGATGCCCCGCTGAATGAGCTTGTGTTGTACCAGCGTCTTCTGCAGTACAGGGCTGTGGATCGCGAGATTGCAGAGGCTTCACTGGCAGTGATCAGGCGGCACTTGTGGTATCTGAGGCCTCAGACCGTCGTTTTCGCCCTCTGCAGTGACAAAGTGGAAGACACTGTGAAGCACGAGATGGCAAAGAAGCTGTGCCGCCTCGCTGTGCCCGAGGACTTCACGTATGACAACGTCTCGGTTGATGACACGACGCGCCTTCCGGGCCTGATCGATGAGTCATCGTGGTTCATGTTCACAGGCCTGCAGGTGTGCGCGTCTACGTGGCTCACTCTGCCGGTGAATAAGTGGGATCAAGATAAGAACTACTGTGATCTGAAGAATGTCATCTCGCATCTGAAAGTTACCAACGACGTGGCAGAGAGAGGGATAAAACTGATAGAAGATTACACGAACACTGTCACAAAAGACGAGTCACAGCTGCAGGGTCTTCTTCAGCTCGTGGAAAAGAGCCGGAAAGAACTCGGTGACTTCAAGAAGTCGTCACTTGCCAAGATGACGTAGCGCAGAGGGAAAGGGAGTTAGCAGAGAGAGTACATGGCGCACGCCTTAAGATGACGTGTGTTCTAACCACGATTCATACAGTTTTTGAACCTAGTTAGGGGCACCGGAGTAAGTGCCTTTAGTGATATGGGTAAACCGTTTTAATACAAAATACATTTGATCTTTCCTTATTCGTTTTATCTTATCCTAAAAAGCAGACAATGGCAGACAGCATATGGAGGTACGGGGACAAATACGGTATTTTAAATTTTAATGCTATCTCAAGGTGAGTATAACTTCTAAACCACTTGTCCTATCAACTTGGTAAGTATCTGAGAGGATTTCTTTCACTGAGAGGATTCAGAAAATATGGTCATTTGATGATTTATCTTTATTCAGTAAAAAATTGTCAATTTGGCCAAATTTCCAAAATTGAAATTTTCAAGGTCGATGCGTGACCCCTAAATATTGAAAAACTTTGACCAGCTATAATTTTTTATAAAAAGTGAAAAGTGATCCACCCTAATGCACAGTCACCAAGCTCCGCCCCAAAAGATCAAAAGCAGATGTTCGTAATGATTGGTT
>JAJOZX010004168.1:0-145000 GCA_023014485.1 Bathynomus jamesi
AAAAATGTAAACAGAGATCTAGTTCTGAAAACAAGGAAATGGCTACCTTGCTAAACGAATTTTTTACGTCAGTTTTTTACTATAGATGTAACGAATATCCCTACGGTCATAGACATAATACCTTTTGATAATAGTAATATTTTGGATAATATGGTGGTTAGTGAAGGGGAAGTAATGCGCTATATTGATAAAATGAAAACGCGTAAATCACCGGGCCGGATTCCATATATCCCATACAACTAAAAGAATTAAAAGATAGCATTGTTGTGCCGCTAACAAATATTTTTAATGCGTCTATTTCTCAGGGGTGCGTACCAGATAATTTCAAGTTAGCAACGTAACACCTATCTTTAAGGCGATAAAGGTGCGCGGGAAATTATAGGCCAATCAGTTTAACGTCTGTTGTAGGTAAGTTACTGGAATCAATAATTAGGGATCGTATAGTCGAACTTAGAATTCCATAAGCTAGTTAGAAATACGCAGCACGGATTTAGGCGAAACAAATCTTGCTTAACTAATCTTTTTAGAATTTTTCCAAAGCGTGGTTGACGTTTACGATAGACATGCGGCGGTTGATGTAGTGTATTTAGATTTTCAAAAAGCGTTTGACACTGTGCCGCACAAAAGACTCATTGAAAAAACTAAGGCTCATGGAATCAGGGGTGTAGTAATAAATTGGATAGAAGAGTGGTTGCGAGGTAGGAAACAGAGGGTGGTCGTTGATGGAGCGGAGTCGTGTTGGGCTAATGTAACGAGTGGCGTTCCTCAGGGTTCTGTATTGGGCCCCTTGCTTTTTCTTATATATATTAACGATTTAGATGTCGGCCTAGTCAGTACAGTTTCAAAGTTTGCGGGTGACACGAAACTGGGTGGTAGGGCGATTAATGACGAAGATAGAGGTAAAATTTAGGAAGATCTGAATAAAATCGTTGATTGGCCAGTCACATGGCAAATGAGATTTAACGTTGATAAGTGCAAAATTTTGCATATAGGTTCGCGTAACGGTAATTTTGCGTATAGTATGTCAGTGAAAGATTTAACAAGCGTAGAGCAGGAAAAAGATTTAGGAGTTATATAACAGTCACTGGTGATTTAAAAGCAGCGAAACAAAGTACAGCAACGGTCAATAAGGCGAACAAAGTGTTAGGTTTTATAGCTCGAAATTTTGAGTACAAATCGCGCGATATTGTAGTTCCTCTTTTCAATCATTAGTTAGACCCCATTTGGAGTACCCGATCCAATTTTGGAATCCGTATATGCGCAAAGATATAGACAAATCGAAAGAGTTCAAAGACGAGCAACTAAGATGATTCCGTCGCTTAGGTCAAAGTCGTACGAGGATAGGCTTAAAAGAATTAAAATTGACAACACTCGAGACTAGGAGGCTAAGGGGTGATCTAATCCAGGTTTTCAAAATTATGAATGGGTTCGATAACGTAGATAGAGGTAGCTTTTTCGAAATATCTCAATATAATAGGACTAGAAATAACGGGTGTAAGTTAACAAGTAGAAGGTTCGAGACAGCAGTTGCGAAAAACTTTTTTACGCATAGAATAGTAAATAGCTGGAATAGTTTGCCGGTAGAAGTAATTAGTAGCACGTCTATAAACATGTTTAAAAATCGATTAGACAAATATGTTGATAGATTGGGTATATAGGATGCAAATTATCGAAAGTCCATTTATCGATAAATGATTGAAAAAAATTCAGATTATCGATAATTATCGATAAATTTTCTAATTAAATTAGCTGTCTGATTAATAGAAGAAAATCGCAAAATTATAAGAACAGATTTTAATGAGATCATTCTACATTGTGACAGCCATAGTTATTTAAACAGATTTTAGTTTTTTATCCTTATTAAGGAAGTAACATTTCAAAAAGCATAAGGCATTAATAGTGGCTGGAGAGAGAGTGCATCGAATCTTCGTTATGAAAATTCCCGCTGAAGAAAATGCACGCTCTGCTTCACAGCTTGAAGGCTTGATGGTCCTTAGTGCATCGTACAATCGATCTAGATCTTCGTTTCTCTTTTTCTTTACTTCGTACAATGCGAATTCACTGCCTGCATTGAACATAGAGGACTTACGTTTTTTATTTCTAATAAATCTCATTTGCAAGAGAAAATTTGTTCATTTAGCGTAAACTTAAAACATCAGGAAGTGATCTGAAATTATCGATAAATCTGCTCGATAATTATACGATAGTTGACTTTCATTTATCGATAAATTATCGATAATATTTTATCGATTGCAACCCCTAATTGGGTATAGTTTAAGGTAGTAAAATTAAGGCTTTGTGGTGATAGATCCCACATCTCAAAACAAGTGTTGTGGGATATAGGGAGGCAGCATCTTGAGTTAGGGGATACTCTCTGTCCTTACACACCCCATTTAAAGAGATTCCTCTGCCGAGCGGTGCCCCCCATAGTACTGTGAGGTATTGAAAAACTCATGATCTTCACTTGCCCCACAAACACCTTTAAATGGGAGACCCAAAATGGGTACACACACATTTCTACATTACTGTACAGTCTTTACAGCCACACCTACACCTTCCCTCCTAAGTATATATATTGTAATGTATATGGTTGTAAATTTTGACTTGGTCCGCAATCGATATGAACCGTGACTTATTTTTGGTTGGCAAGGTACTAGTATTGATGGATACTGTAATGAAATTGACTGGATTCTTTGGATCTGATATATTTGCATGTCGGTTATAAATAGATATAGAGTGTAACATATTTGTGGATAGTAGTCTATTATGACTTGATCCTCTGGATCCAGAGATTCTATCTTTAGTTTTAAATCGATAATTAATTAGTTTTTAATTGATAATTATTTAGTTTTAAAAAAATTGGTCGTTGCGAATGTACAGGCAGTTGTTACATAAATTTCTTATGTTCTTGTGGTTCGGAACCCACGTAAAATTGTAGGTCCCCTCCGCCACCATGGAGGACATACACAATACACAATTACAAACACGGTGTGGTGCCGCGTTTGTTAGCGGGCTAGAGATAAAGTAAAGGCCAATTTGAGGCTTTATTCAACATAAACATAGCATAGATCTGAAACACAGAAAACAATAATTAGTAAAGACTTGTTACACAGAAAACAATAATTAGTAAAGACTCATTACATTCCTCTCTTCTTTTATAATACGTGATACATTGCACGGTAAGAAACAAAACGACAAGTTCAAGATATTTTGGAAGAAAGAAGAGTCTACAAGTTTAGGCGTTGAGCTGGGTATCTGATTCGAGTGCTTCTTCTCAGAGGGGGACTCGTCTCGGAGGTTACTGACACAGGTGGGCCTCTCTCGACTTCGACTGGAGTCGCTTCGACGGGAGCTGTTGGGACCGTGTGTCGGCGGATCTCAGCGGGTTCTGAGTCGTCCGTTAGCGGGGTGGAATTGATTGGCGGACTGGGTACGGGGGGTTCATAGTGATTCGTGTCATCCGTATTGCTACGTCCCGCCGGTGCCAGGTCCCTGATGGATACGGTATCTTCTCTCCCATTCGGATGCCGTATAAACGCGTAGTTGGGGTTTGCCTCAATTAACTCAACTTCCTCGACGAGGGGGTCGTTCTTGGATCGGCGAATGAATTGGCGAAGGAGTACAGTTCCCGGAGAAGACAGCCACGTCGGTAGTGCAGAACCGGTAGAAGTACGCCGCGGGTGCGTGAATAGACGCTCGTGAGGAGTTTCGTTCGTGGCCGTACACAGCAGCGATCTAATCGAGTGCAGCGCGTCTGGTAGGACGGACTCCCATTGCGACATCGGCAACCCGCGATCTTCTATGGCTAGTTTGATGGTGTTCATGATGATTCCATTGTAACGTTCGCATTGCCCGTTTCCTTGGGGGTGATACGGCGTTGTGCGACTAGTCGCGATACCATGTTTAGTTAGGAACAGTTTTAGTTCCGAAGACATAAACGATGTCCCTCGATCTGTGTGGATGTAAGAGGGAGTTCCGAAGGTAGAAAATAACTCGGTGAGACGGGCGATAACGGTTGACGTGTTCGTATCACGGCACGGGAAGGCAAAAGGAAAGCGTGAATACTCGTCGATTACTGTTAGGATGTAAGGTCGCGAAGTTGCGCTCGGAAGCGGGCCTTTAAAGTCGATGTTAAGTCGGTCAAACGGGGACATGGCCCGTATTAAGTGACTAACTTCTGGTTTATAGTACTGTGGCTTACATTTAGCGCATGTTTGGCATTCCGACGTAACTCGTTTGATGTCATCCACTGAGAATGGTAGGTTCCTAGCTCTCACAAAATGAGTCATTCGGCGGACTCCTGGGTGTATCAGATTAACATGCAGCTGGGCGAGGGATATTCTTGGAGTAGCAGCGCAAAAGGATCGCGACAATGCGTCTGCGGCTCGGTTCTCGGGGCCCGGTCTGTATTTTATTGTGAATGAGTAGCCGGCTAGTTCTACACGCCAACGGAGAATCTTATCGTTCTTAATACGACCAGTAGCTTTTCCATCGAACATGAAAGATACGCTCCGCTGGTCGGTGACGACAGTAAAGTGTCGATAAGCTAAGAAGTGCTTCCACTTGCGAATGGATTCGATTACAGCGTATGCCTCCTTTTCAACGATGTGATGGCGACGTTCTGTGTTATTCAGAGCGCGAGAAAAGAACGCCACCGGGCGGCCGTTCTGGGTGAGGGTGGCTCCGATTGCTGAAGAGGAAGCGTCCGTCTCCACAGTGAACGGCAGTTCTTCATCGATTGAACCGACGACAGCTTTCGAGATATCATCTTTGAGTGTTTGGATCGTTGATACTTCCTCGCGAGTTAATGGGAATGATGAAACGTTGAGCAGAGGTTTGATCTTGAGGGAATAGTTCTGAATCCATTTAGCATAGTATGCGAATAGTCCGATTACGCGTTGTAGAGACGACTTGTTGCGAGGAGTTTGAAGTTCTTGTAGTGGCCGGAGGCGTTCGGGATCGGGCCGCAATACGCCATGAGAGATAGAATATCCGAGCAGGTGCACTGATGTCATCGAAAGCTTGCATTTTTCCTTGTTTAGACTCAGATTTACTCGTTTAGCGGCTTCCCAGAAATGTCGAAGGTTCTCATCGTGCTCTTCCCAAGTGGTTCCGCAGATGGTGAGATCGTCGAGGTAGGCGTATGTTGATGATAAGTTGTTCGAGGATATGAATTCGTTCATGACGCGCTGGAAGGCCGCGGCTCCGTTAGTTACTCCCATAGGGATCCTTCTGAATTGGTATAGATTTCCGTCAGCCTCGAATGCTGTGAAAGGTCGTTCAGACGGATCGATTTCTACCTGGTAGTATGCGCTTGACAGATCAATTACGCTGTAGTATTTGTGTTGTGAGACTTTGTTGGCTATATCATCGATTCGCGGAAGAGGATATGCATCTAGCATGGTAAATCGGTTGACGGTTTGAGAGAAATCGATTACCATGCGTTTTTTTTTTGTTTCGGTAGATGTGATGACTACTTGAGCACGCCAGGGTGAGTTACTGGGTTCAATTATCTCATCCCTGAGTAGCTTTTCGATTTCTTTCCCAATGAAAATTTTGTCCTCAGAGCAAAATCGTCTGGACTTCGTGGCGATGGGACGACAATCGGCAGTTAAGTTGCCGAATAGTGGTGGGGCTGAAATTCTTGATCGAGTAAGGCCGCATATATGGAGTGCTGGCTCCGGACCTCCGAAATTGATGTTCAATTCCTTGTGTCTGATTAAGAATGGGGTACCGAGTATTATGTCAGCGCACAGATCCGACAAGACGGATAGTTCGAGCTTTTCGTAGTCGCGGTCTCCCATCGTAACCTTCACTGTACATCGACCTGAGATGGCTGCGGATAGATTAGGCGAAGCCATTGATACGACGCCCGAGTGCGGAAGAATGGGCAGCTCTAAGTGTTTGGCTAGATCCTCACGAATGAAGTTGTCCGAGCTGCCAGTATCCAACAAGGCGAGACACGAACGGCCGTTGACGAGGATATCGACTGTTGAGTTGGTAGGCATGGAGGAGCTACACGATAGAGTGGTACTAATGGTCGCTAATGCTGCGGCTGAATGAGACGCTGTGGTTTTATCCTGTTTTTGACGTGCCGAGGAAGTACTTGAGCGGCAGACTTTGGCCCAGTGGCCGGTCTTTTCACATTTCGCACAGATAGAATCCTTTGCTGGACACCTGCTTCGTGGGTGGCGTCGAGACCCGCAGAAGAAGCACAGAGCGGCTTTGTTGTCGAAATTCGTAGCGGCTGAAGAGTTTGGGAGATCGTCTCCTTGGACGCAGGCAGGCCGGGCAGAGTCAGTAGTCGGCGACGGTTCGTGGCGAGAGCCAGTGGCTGCAACAGCACCGTAATGAGTGAGGTACGATTCTGAGTTTTTCTGGGCCTGATCTAATGTTCGAGCCTGGACGATAGCCTTTTCCAGTGAGAGTGTGTCATTTTCGAGTAAGCGGGTACGGATGGCGCTATCTCTAATTCCTCGGATGAAAGCGTCTCTCACAGATGAACTCCTGTTTTCGTCGGCGGAAACCGATTTGAAGTTGCAGTCATTGGCTAGTTGTTGAAGAATTTGCAAGTACTCATCGAGGGTTTCCTCGGGCTTTTGGTGACGGGTGGACAACAGGTGGCGAGCGCATACCTCGTTTGGCTTCTTGACGTAGGTGGCCTCTAAGGCTGCCATGGCATCCTCATAAGTAGAGCAGTCTTGAATGATATCAGCGACATCGGGGCCGATATGTATGAATAGAACCTCCAATTTATTGGGGTTGTGTTCGGCGATAGTACTCAAGAAATATTTGAATCCGCGCGACCATAATTTCCATAGTTTCCCAGCTTGGGGAGAATTCGGAGAAGTAATAAATTTATCCGGGCGAATCACCTTCTCCATGATATAGTAAGATTACTGGATGAATATTTGCTTGCTGTATCTGAAAGGCCGACTGAATGGCTGATTGAAATGTTGAATAAATTGTGGTGCCGCGTTTGTTAGCGGGCTAGAGATAAAGTAAAGGCCAATTTGAGGCTTTATTCAACATAAACATAGCATAGATCTGAAACACAGAAAACAATAATTAGTAAAGACTTGTTACACAGAAAACAATAATTAGTAAAGACTCATTACACACAGTTAGGTAGACCAGCCATGAGTGGATCCTAGGGTCTTTGTTGGTCTGAAACATTATAACATCTTCTCCAGATTCTGAGCCATTGCCCTCAGGACATAAAATCATTTTGACTGCCTGACATAGGCTTAGAGGTCTTTCTCCTCTTCTTGAAACTTTTATTCCAACATTTTCATATTCTGTCGTTGACTTAGATGTTGATGGTGCTGGATCATTCATTGATATATATATATATATTATATATATATATATATATTTTTTTTTTTTGTTTCAAAGTATGACCGCTCATGGCCACCAAAAGAATGGATAGCAGAGCGAACCCAGGACGAAGACTATGAAACAGCGAACGGAAGTGAACAATAGACGGGGAGGGGAAAAAAAAAAAAAAAAAAAAAAATTATCAGAGTCACAACCGGTAAAGAAGACGGGAGCGAAGGAGGAAGGAGAACAACCCGGTTACCGAAAAGTAGGGACCTTCCGATAGAATAGCGCCAAGCCTATCACAAGGCCCGACGCTCTCCAAAAAGGGAATACTCTGCGCGCAGCGCAGAGTAAAGCGGACACTCCACCAGCAGGTGGGCAATTGTGAGTACGATGTTACAATCGGGACATCGGGGCACCCGATCCCCGGCCATCAAATAGCCATGGGTCAGGTGGGTGTGGCCAATACGGAGGCGGGCCAAAGCCACCTCCTTATGGCGCGAGCGATGGAAGGAAGAGGCCCAACATCCCAATTTGGGTTTAATCTTGCAGAGTTTGTTATTTGCAGCGAAATCCCAGCGACTCTGCCACCGAGAGCGCAAAAACCTACGGAAGCCAGGGATATAATCGGAAAAGGGGAGGGACACGGGTGAAACCTGTAGTCGGCACGCGGAACGGGCAGCTCGATCGGCAGCCTCATTTCCAGCCACGTTAACATGTGCAGGAACCCAGCAATATACCACCTCCTTGCCACCAGAAGTGACAAGGATATGGCACAGTAGCTGGATTCGTCGGACCAGTGGGTGGACAGTGTCAAAACACTCCAAGCCCTCCAGGGCACTGCGGGAATCCGAATAGATGACAAACGACCCATCCGGACGCTCCCGCACCACCTCCAGAGCGCTCAGAATGGCATAGAGCTCCGCCGTGAAAACGGAAGCCTCATCAGGGAGACGGGTACATCGGGGAGCAAGGGCAAACGACTGGGGAACAGCCGCGGCCCCAACGCCCCCCGACGACCTCGAGCCATCTGTGAAGACCGCAACACATACAGAGAGAATGACACGCTGCATGCTGAAGGAACAGAGACCGAAGTAAGGCAGAGTCAGAATCGGCCCTGCGAACGAGGCGCAACGCCCTACAGCACGCAACAGGGGTGCTCTCCCAAGGTGCAACACCCCTGAAAGAGACCGGTATAACGGATGGAGGAGGAGTGCCCATACCATCGAGGAGGGAGGTCACCGTGTCGGTGAAATACCAACCCCCATCCCGGCAGAACGCCCTCTCAACCACCTGGAACAGAGGAGAGGTGGGAAGACGGTCTACAACACCCATTGGGTAAGTTGTGAGAATTTCGATTAGGCAGCATCCTACATCACATTGCTACGGGAATTAATTCAACTGGTAGATTCCGTGAGAAGGGATGGACTAAAACTCACAATCTCACCCCTTGCAAGATGTTACCTACTTGTTGAAACTCACAAGATTTCGGGCGCCTTCAGAGCCCAATCTGCCCAACCGGGATTGACAGCAGACGGGAAGCGAAAATGGTGCCCTGACAGCTATTCAATTGCGGATGGGGAGTCACAGAAACTCTGCAACCCAAGACATCCTGCAACTGTAGAAGGGACCCAGTCACCCCCGAAGAACGGGACTTCAAAAGAAGAGACCCATCCTTCAGAGGGCGGATATCATAACGACAGGGAACCCCTATCGTCTTAAGGCGCTGAAACACCCGTTCCGAGTTGCCCGGAAGGGAGCCAGCGGAAGGGCGGAGAACAAGGAACCTGTCCACTGGACAGAAATTGACAGCGGAGACAGGTCCATGTGTAACGGTAACCGAGAGTGGGCGAGAGAACAAGGGCCGCGAAGACCCCGCCCTACGACCACCACGAGTCCGGCCACGAGAGCCAGACGCCGCAGAGGACGAGAGGGGGCCATACGGCTAGAAGGTCAATCCAGCGGAGGCAGAGGCCGCTGAACGACCAGAAGTAGTAGTCTTATCCAAATCCAAGGGCGAGCCAGAGTTGTCAACAGGAGGGGAGTGAAGTTTAGAAATAGAACCCATAAACAATAGCGTTACAAAAAAGGCAGCCTCGGACCCAAGGCGATGCACCATCCGCCGCTGCATCCTTCAAGGCGCAGGCCCAACGTCCCGGGTAGCCCTCCCCCCAACCTAACTGTAGTTTTAAAAACAACAGATTGGCACTACGGAGATTTGTCCGTTAAGGGCCAAGCAAAGACCCAATCCAGACGCAGCAGCGGTCCGGGCGCCCGTACCATCCCCGGAGCACGGCTCAGCCACGGAGCGATGCCCCCGGCGGGTGCACCCGATGACCCCAAGACTGCAAATACAAACAGAGAGGGGGGGGGATACTACGATTGACAGAGGCACAGGACCGAGTCAAGACAAAAGAAATTCCGGGAGAGACGGAAACAAAGGGGAAGCAAAAGAAAAGAAAAGGGGGGGGAAGAAAAGGGGGAAAAAAAAACGCAACTGGTAACTCTTCGCCCACACCCCGCGAGGAGTTGAGGAAACCTCAACAACCCACGAGGTGTACGAGCCCCTCGGCCCGGCAAGCCGGAGTACCTAATCGAGGGGGATATATATATATATATATATATATATATATATATATATATATATATATATATATATATATTATATATATATATATATATCATGTCATCCCATAAGTAATGTTTTTTAGATCGGAATTTGAAGGACAAAAAACACTCAACTGAAACTTTTTAATCTAGTATATATTTTCCATTGGAATCAATGACACTCTGCCAACGTCCTACAAGCTTTTCAATGCCATGTTTATAAAATTCAGGCGGTTTTGAGGCAAAAAACATACAAAGACTGGTGTGCAGGTCATCTAAAGAAGTATACTGTTTCTCGTCAAGATAGTTTTGCAGACTCCTGAAGAGATGATAATCTGAAGGCGCAAGGTCTGGAGAATATGGAGAATGTGGAAGTTTTCCCACCCAAACTCCTCAATTTTTGCAGAAGTGATCCGAGCGGTATGAGGATGTGCGTTGTCGTGGTGGAACACGATTCCTTTCCGATTAACCAAAGATGGTCTCTTTTCTTTTAGTGCAGTGTTCATTCGATCCAGTTGTTGACAGTAGACTTGAGCGGTGATTGATTGATTGTGTGGTAAGGTTTCAAAGTGTATTACACCACCTTTATCCCACCAAACACTAAGCAACACCTTCCGAGGGTGAAGATTTGGTTTTGGCTGTGGTGTTGCTGGTTCTCCGGCACAAACCCACTGTCGACGGCGCTTAACATTCTGGTACAGTATCCACTTTTCATCACCAGTCACTAAACGGTGCAAAAACAGATCTTGGAGTTCACGGGAATGAAGAGCTGTGCTAATGTTTACCCGCACCCTCAGATTGTCGACCGACAATTCATGTGGCACCCATTTTCCTAACTTAGGCACTTTCCCGAGTTGTTGCAAATGTCGATGGATGATGGACGGGATGAATTGAGTTTCTGGGCCAATTCTTCGACATTTGTTGAACAGTCTTCTTCAAGTGCGGCTAACAGCAAGTCATCATCAAACTCAGCAGGGTGTCCAGAGTGTTCTGCATCTATCAAACAGCAATCACCATTCCTAAACTTTTGAAACCATCTTTGACATTTCCTCACATGCAGAATATCGTTGCCATTAACGTCCTGAATGTTTCGCGTTGCTTCAGTAGCACTACTCCCTTTTTTGAACTCGTAAAGCATTATATGCCTGATATGCTCTTCTGATACTGCCATGTTTATGAGGGGTTCACATAAAGCAAAACACACGTCTTCACTGGTCAAGGTCTGTAAAGTATGTAGCGAAACACGATAGATCTCCTCTTAGATATAACCTTCGGAAAATTTATGCTTAAACCGAGTACGACTAGTTTAAACGTAATCTATCGTAAAAAACGACATTACTTATGGGATGACCTGATATATATATTAGGGTGGTCCACAACAGCGTTTTTTGTAATTTTAAATTCGGTCACATCTGCCCTTATTCTATTCCCCCACAAGAATAAACGTGCCAATATTCTTTGATCTAGGACCTTTTTATGCACTCGCTCAAAATGAAACAATTTGAATAATGACTTGACAATTTATGACGAACATTTATTGAACAAGGATAATAATGACTTGACAATCAATTTATGACTATATATATATATATATATATATATTATGAAATTATAACAGCGGAGCAAATAATGCACACAGTTGAAGATCTTTAGGTCTTCTTGAGACCAGTTTTAGTCGGCTCTTTGAATTCCTTGCGGTGCTGAGCAACTGCGAGGAAAAGGTACTGCTTCTGCGCTTCATCCTTCGTGATTGTGCTGTTGAAAGCATTAATGAGCGCAACTCCTCTTTCTGCACAATCGTTGACCACTGCCATCTTCTCTGCACGTTCCTTCATTCCTTGGTAAGCTGGATCTATGTTCCAATCATTTGGTGTCTTGGACAGGAATGATTGTGCCTGTTCACTTCCGTGCTGCATGACGAGGTTGAAGAAAATTGCTGAACGTTTGGTGGCATATAATTCCAAGGGATTGCTCGAGGAGAACGTTTTTCCGTCCACGCGCTTGAGTCCTTTTCTTTTTTCGGGAACAGCTTCGATGTTGTGAGCAATCCTCTCCTTCGTGGACGCGTGAACTCGAGGATCAGAGAGTGCCAAGAGGATTAAGTGCTCAGAAATGAACCACAAATGGCGCTTCATCGCGGCAAATGCCGCATCGTTCGTCTTTCCTGGGTGAGCTTTCAGCTGGCGCAAGAAAGTGAGGTCATTCAATGGAGCCATGTATGCAACACTGGCCTCGTTCCAGTAGCGGCCGTAAAGGAGCGTGATAAACAGGCTTAGTTCCTCGATGTTCCGTTTCTCGGTCTGAAGCAAGGTGAATTGATCTCTGAATAGGAAACCTTGAGCGTGTAAATGGCCTTGGCCATCCATTGTGCATGGTGCATGGCTCCAGGGCTTCGAATTCTCACAGGACCGTCAAGCTTCCCTCCCAAGAAAAGGAGGCAGAGAAGCATCAGTTCATCATAGGTCGTCCCGCTGGCTCTTCTTCTTGACAGCCTCCTTGTAGTAGGAGACCATTTCCTTCCTCTGCTCTGCCGTTTCAATGAACAGGCTGTCGGGTGCACTCTCGAACTTGCTGCGATCAATGAAAACCCAGTGCTGCTTGAAGCGCTTGAATATGCCAATTTCAGGTCCACTGCATGTTCTGAAACAAGCACCGAAGGTCGCAGCAAGGACGACTTCTACCACGTGGTGTCGGCAAGCGATCCACACCAGATCAATACCCAACTCCTTTTCAATGAGAGTACAGGCTCCAGCATGAAGTCCTGTGTTGGACACAGTTGTATCAAAAACAAGACCTCGAACATTGCCCCTCAAAGACCAGTCGTCCACAAGCTTCAGGCACGCCTGAGCCTGAGATGCTCCAGTTGCAGCAGCTACCATTGGAACTCCAAGGAGTTTCTCTTCCCCATTACCGGTTACAAGCACAACCACACGGTCCACCATCTCTAACCCATGGGAGATATCTGTAAGCAGCTTACTATCCCAGTGCAAGAGAAGGGGCTCATGGGTCTTGAAAGTGGCCTGATCTTCGCGGCACACCGTTTCACGTGTACATTGTCTCACGCGACGAATGGTGCCGCATGAGATTGACACTTCGTCCAAGTTGTGCCCCAGCGATTTAATAATTGCTGTGACCACTGCCATTCCTCTCCTGTCACTGATGTTGTGGCGATCCAAGGCTAAGGAAATGTCAGGCATGATCACAGACTTCAATCGCTTTAGCAATGGAACGTTTTTGTGCCGACTCCTTAAAAACTACAGTATCTGAATCTGATGATTCAGATGTGCTTGAACTAGAAGCCTCCAGTTCTCCCTGGGAGCATCTCGCATCCGCCTCGCGCTTGGCCTTCTACTCTCGGTTCATCTCCGCCTCACACCAAATCCTCTTCCTCGTTTGTTGGTCAGCCATTTTCTTGTCAATCGGGCCAAAGCTGGAGGAAGTGGGATTATCGAGCTGAGCGACAAGGAAGTTCTTGTCCTCCTCATTCATCATGGTCTCGAGGGCGTCATGACGTGAAAGATCGAACACATCGTCAAGGTCTCCGCGAAATATGTCCTCCTTCATTCTGTAGGATGGGAAATTCTTTGTGTGGTTCTTCTTCAGCCCTTTGTATTGCTCGTACAGTTTCAGGAGCTTCTTCTCAGCGTATCTGGTATCCGTCAATGGAACATTTGCTTTTGTCCAAAACGGGATCAAAGCCTCAATGGTCATCACCGCACTGTTATATTCTGTCTTCCTCTCCTCCAGATGGTGGAACATGAATTTCCGGAGGACTTGAAGCTTGGTAGGGAGTCCTGCCCTAGTTAACTTCTCCTCCGCCTTCCCTAGTAACCACACCTCACTGCTAGACCATGTTTTTGATTGCTTCGGCGGCATTTCTACACATTCCTACAAAAGAAGAAGCCAAATTTAATCATACTATTATAGTAATCAATCATTAGTGAGACACGTCATGCATGATTGAGCGACCTCTTAACGACACCGGAGACCAACCATACTTCACACAGTTATTCACACTAAGTGTAGGAACAAAAGCAACAATGACCCAAAAGTGAAATCTCAGATGCTAAATTTTCCCTATGCTTGTGAACCACCCTAAATTTTATATATACATATATATATACACACAGTCGACCCTCGACTTACGTAATTAATCCGTTCTGAGATGAGTTACTTAACTCGAAAATGACGTAAGTCGAACCCCAAAATACATGTAAATCGGGTAATCCGTTCCAGGACCCCAAAAAAGTATTGAAAATAATAAAATAATTAAATTTTTTGATAAAAACTGTATATAAACAGAATTATAATGGTAATTAATAATTATTATTAAGAAACACCATCTGTAAAAGAAAATACACATTAAAAATTAATAAAAAATTAATTTTAGATTCATTAATTTAGACTTATTAATTTGCCAAATTATTAATCACTTCATACAGTATCACTTTATATAATGCACAGTAAAAATAATGAAATAACGTGAAATACACGGCATCCTGTCAGTGAGTGGTCACGCACTGCATTTGCGATTACACAGCTATTACGCAACACGAAATAATTACGTAAGACAAATCAATTACAGTCAATGGGGGGGCTTCTCGTAACTCAAAATTATGTAAGACGGTGACGACTTAAGTCGAGGGTCGACTATATATATATATATATATATATACACATACAACTGCAAAGAACACGCAGTATAAATAACGTAAAGAACGACGCTTGTATAGGAGATATTCCGCGCATGACGAGAGAGAACGAAACAAATGAAAAAATGAGGTAACCACCCGGGAATCGAACCCGGGATCTTCCGATTGCCGGTCAGATGCGATACCATTACACCATGGGCCTCACTCTTCCAAATGCCGTAATTCTTCTACATACTCGCAGAAACCAATGCCCCAAGGGGGCACCTCCCGCATGCCGTAACATTATATACATTCAACTGCAAAGAACACGCAGTATAAATAACGTAAAGAACGACGCTTGTATAGGAGATATTCCGCGCAAGACGAGAGAGAGAGAGAACGAAACAAATGAAAAAATGAGGTAACCACCCGGGAATCGAACCCGGGATCTTCCGATTGCCGGTCAGATGCGATACCATTACACCATTTCTTTCGTTCTCTCTCTCTCGTCTTGCGCGGAATATCTCCTATACAAGCGTCGTTCTTTACGTTATTTATACTGCGTGTTCTTTGCAGTTGAATGTATATAATGTTACGGCATGCGAGTGGTGCCCCCTTGGGGCATTGGTTTCTGCGAGTATGTAGAAGAATTACGGCATTTGGAAGAGTGAGGCCCATGGTGTAATGGTATCGCATCTGACCGGCAATCGGAAGATCCCGGGTTCGATTCCCGGGTGGTTACCTCATTTTTTCATTTGTTTCGTTCTCTCTCTCTCGTCTTGCGCGGAATATCTCCTATACAAGCGTCGTTCTTTACGTTATTTATACTGCGTGTTCTTTGCAGTTGAATGTATATAATGTTACGGCATGCGGGAGGTGCCCCCTTGGGGCATTGGTTTCTGCGAGTATGTAGAAGAATTACGGCATTTGGAAGAGTGAGGCCCATGGTGTAATGGTATCGCATCTGACCGGCAATCGGAAGATCCCGGGTTCGATTCCCGGGTGGTTACCTCATTTTTTCATTTGTTTCGTTCTCTCTCTCTCGTCTTGCGCGGAATATCTCCTATACAAGCGTCGTTCTTTACGATATATATATAGATATATATATATATATATATGTATTAGAAAATTATGAATTCGTCCTCAAAAACTGAAACCAAATCACTCATAGGCTAATGCCATCTCCATGACAAATGTTGCTGCATGTCTACACACTTCTCTACCATAGAGTAACTGTTATTTGAAAATGTTTGCCAAAAACTATGCATGCATTAACTAGCTATAACATATATATTTCAATTAATGAAATAATATGTAATATTTTATGAGTTACTTTTGATGTAAAAGCTAAAATAAATTCAAGAGAATGTATGCAACTTACCATCAGTTTTGCACAAGCTAAGACACTGTCTTCACACCTCAATAGTCCCAGCCACACTAATTTTTCTGCTATGATTAACCTCGTTATAAGGAACATCTGAGACTAGACTATCATTCAGTTTAGGTAATGTAGACATATGTCTACATTTGGCCTCAAAGGGTTAAATCTCTACATGAAACTGGTGACCATCCTACCTGAACTTCACACTCCTGAATGGAATGATCAGTTGAGTCATTTTAAAATTTCAAATGATAACCAAAACAGCCTTTTACAAATACTGCACTTGGTAATGATTTTCTCAACATCCGCCATCAGTATAATTATTGTGCGTGTTATTATCCTCAGTATATGTGCAGTGAAATGACTATGCTCAATGGAAAGAAACCAAGAGGCACTGAACTCTGTGAAACTATTCATGTACAACCAAGAGTGCATACTCATATCACATGAACTAGACTTAACCCTTTAATACCAGGTATGGATGTGACTGATAACCCCACTGTTTGCAAAAAAACAGAAAAAAGAATAAGAATAATTTTGTAGTGCTTTTATGAGTCATTTTAAACCTCAAACAAAGGCAGGAAAGGTAATGCATCCATAGATGTCTACCGTCATTTGCAGAAAAACCGAAAATATCAATTGATGTTGACTGCCGTTCTCTCAAAGAACATCAATAAATGTTGACTGCCGTTCTCTCAAAGAACATCAATAAATGTTGACTGGCATTCAAGAGTTAAACACCCCAACTCATGTACATAATCTGTATTATAATAATCATTGGTTATCACACTAATTAAGATTAGCTAGGTTGTTATATTATTGTATATTAGAATTTAGCATTCTTGGGGAAAGAGCCCTGTAAAAATGATAATTCTAACATTCATTTTTGCATATAAAATCCAAGCTCACATGACACTAACTGTATATAAAATTCATGCAACTTTGGAAAATAATAATAAATTTATTTTCAGTTTTACTTTTGCTAAGTAATTTCCTATCCAATACTTGATGAATTATTTTTTCTTTTTTTAATTTCATAATAATTTTTTATATTAAAGCTTAATCATGTAATCTTGTTAAATTCTGCAATGTTAATTTTTTTTATTCTCTCCAAAATCATAAAGGATGAAGTTACCCTCCCATCATGTTTTTGCACCTAGTACTCTCCCTTTTTATTCTATTTAGGCCATAATCATTTGAGACATTGGCAATTATCCCTTCTCTTTTATTCTATACCACAATATCTGGTTTAACTGCTCCATCTCTTTTCTTGCATGTTTGTAGTTTGCATGGTATGACTGTGAGTTAAGACTGTGTTTGCATGGTTTGTAAGCATTCTTATTTTACTTCTTTTCATCTTTCACCCCTCTCCTATTCTCTCCGACTATTTTTCTGACTTGTCGGCAGCCCTTTGGTTTGTTTATGGCTTGGTCTTGCCATTCAGCTTAGATTTAGTTATATTTTTCTTTAGTGACTTTTAGACTGTATACATATATATACATACACGTCACCTCACTCCTCCCCTACAAGTTTAGTCTGTCAGGGGGATGAGGGACCCTAGACGACCTGCGGAGCGGGGTTGATGTAGTAGGATCAGGTGCAACCTGTATAGGCGGGCAAGTTGAACCATTTTCCGGAGGATCAGTTCTCTCTTCCGGAAGACTCTGGTCCTTCTGCACTTCCCGTTCCCATATCTGGTCCTGATGGCGTTTAATAGAACGACCATCTTCCAGTTGGCACTTGAAGGAAACAGGGCCCGTTCTCTCCTGCACAGTTGCAGGAACCCATTTTGGTCCAGCCCCATAGTTGCGAATCACAACTGGATCATTAGGTTTCGCTTCTAGAACTCTCTCTCTTTTAGTGTCGTGGTACAACTTCTGTTTTTCCTGATGGCGTAAAACTCGTTGTAACATTTCGTTTGGACGTAACAAATCAAAAACTGAACGAATTCCCCGGCCAATCAGAAGTTTAGAGGGAGACACCCCTGTCGTGGTGTGTGGTGTTATTCGATATTTAAACAAAAATTTATCCAACACCACTTGCATTTCCTCCCCACGAGAATGACGCAAGGCCGACTTGAAAGTACGGACGATGTTTTCCGCGAGACCGTTAGTAGACGGGTGGAAAACACTAGACCGGACATGTCTAATGCCATTTAGGTGGACGAAGGAACGAAATTCCTCACTGGTAAAACAAGTACCATTGTCGGAAACCAGGACTACGGGTAAACCCCATCGAGCGAAAACTGAACGGAGTAAGCGAATAGTAACACCCGAAGTCGTGGAAGTGGTTGGAAAAATTTCCACCCACTTAGAGTAGGCATCCACAATGACTAGGAAATAAGTATTATTTATAGGACCTGCATAGTCAACATGGATCCTATGCCACGGTATAGTAGGCCATTCCCAAGGATGAAGTGGACTTTTCCTTGGGAGATCTCTGTTCTCTAGGCAGCTTTGACAGGAACGAACCAATGATTCGAGTTCTCCATCTAAACCAGGCCACCAGAATAAGCTCTCGCCAGCTCTTTCATTTTTGTTGCGCCCATGTGTTCAGCGTGAAGTTCCTTCACTAAATTCGACCTGCCTTTATTTGGAATAATCACTCTGTGGCCCCATAAGAGAGAGCCATTTTGAATAGAGAGGCCAGACTGACGCTGAATAAAAGGCTGTAATTCACTCTCAACCTTAGTAGGCCAACCAACTGAGCAGAAATGGATGACCCTAGACAGAATAGGGTCTGATTTTGTCCACTGCTCTATTTGTACTGCAGATACTGGAGTGGATTCCAAAAACTCCACCAAGTGAACCCATTCTGTAGGTATAGGTACACAATCATTTGGATTTTCTAAGGGCAACCTACTTAGCGCATCAGCCGTACCTAGAAGTTTACCTGACCGATGTACTAAGTCAAATTTATAGGCTTGTAGAATCAGTGCCCATCGTTGAATCCTACCTGAGGCCATAACTGGAATATTTTTATTAGGTGAAAATAAACCTAAGAGAGGCTTATGGTCAGTAATTAGTTTAAATTCATGACCCCATAGATAGAAATGAATTTTTTTTACTGCAAATACTAAGGCTAAAGCTTCACGTTCCACTTGTGCATATCGTCTTTCCGTCTCAGTTAGTGTTCTAGAAGCAAAACAGATAGGCCTATCTACACCATCAATGTGGTGAGATAACACTGCCCCAATTCCATAAGAACTGCTGTCTGCTGAAACTACGAGAGGAAGTTTAGGATCATAATGCACTAGGAGAGTGGACTTTAGTAGTACGTCCTTGGAAGCCTCAAATGCTTCCTTTTGAGTTTTCTCCCATCTCCACTGTTCCCAAGATCGTAATAGCTTATTTAGGGGTTCAAGGAAAGTCGATGCATTAGGCAAAAATTTCCTATAAAAGTTTAGGAGACCTAAATAAGCTAAAAGGCCATCAGGTCTGCATAGAAGTAGATCCTAATGTAACTCCGAAATTTTGTAAGGCTCGTTCAATTGCGCATGCACTGCGGGAGAAGGTAGATTTAGAAACTGACAGGCTGCTAAAAGATAAAATTATTGAACCAGTCACACACGCTAAGTGGGCTGCCCCAGTAGTTCCTGTACTAAAACCGGACAAGTCCGTGCGGTTATGCGGGGATTACCGTTTAACAGCAAATAGAGCCGTCCTTCTAGATTGCTATCCTATACCCAAGCCTGATGAATTATTTAGCTCTCTTGCTGGGGGTAAATATTTCACAAAACTCGATATGTCCCAAGCCTATGCTCAACTAAGTTTAGATGAAAACTCTAAAGAATTAACTATCATAAATACGCACCGAGGCCTATATAAGTACAATAGGCTATGCTATGGAATAGCATCGGCTCCAGGTATTTTTCAGAGGACAATGGACCAAGTTCTAGGTCACATTCCAGGGGTACTTTGCTTTCTAGATGATGTCCTCATTTCAGGTTCGACTAAAAAAGAACACCTAACTAGATTAACCACGGTTCTAAAAAGACTCCGGGATGCTGGACTTAAGCTAAAGAGAGAAAAGTGTTCATGGGTCACGAACGAGGTTTCATATTTAGGGTTCCGCATAGATGCCTCAGGCATTCATCCAACGGTGGATAAACTAGAAGCAATAGAAAAGGCACCACCTCCACAAAACATCACACAGTTACAAGCTTATTTAGGTCTCCTAAACTTTTATAGGAAATTTTTGCCTAATGCATCGACTTTCCTTGAACCCCTAAATAAGCTATTACGATCTGGGGAACAGTGGAGATGGGAGAAAACTCAAAAGGAAGCATTTGAGGCTTCCAAGGACGTACTACTAAAGTCCACTCTCCTAGTGCATTATGATCCTAAACTTCCTCTCGTAGTTTCAGCAGACAGCAGTTCTTATGGAATTGGGGCAGTGTTATCTCACCACATTGATGGTGTAGATAGGCCTATCTGTTTTGCTTCTAGAACACTAACTGAGACGGAAAGACGATATGCACAAGTGGAACGTGAAGCATTAGCCTTAGTATTTGCAGTAAAAAAAATTCATTTCTATCTATGGGGTCATGAATTTAAACTAATTACTGACCATAAGCCTCTCTTAGGTTTATTTTCACCTAATAAAAATATTCCAGTTATGGCCTCAGGTAGGATTCAACGATGGGCACTGATTCTACAAGCCTATAAATTTGACTTAGTACATCGGTCAGGTAAACTTCTAGGTACGGCTGATGCGCTAAGTAGGTTGCCCTTAGAAAATCCAAATGATTGTGTACCTATACCTACAGAATGGGTTCACTTGGTGGAGTTTTTGGAATCCACTCCAGTATCTGCAGTACAAATAGAGCAGTGGACAAAATCAGACCCTATTCTGTCTAGGGTCATCCATTTCTGCTCAGTTGGTTGGCCTACTAAGGTTGAGAGTGAATTACAGCCTTTTATTCAGCGTCAGTCTGGCCTCTCTATTCAAAATGGCTGTCTCTTATGGGGCCACAGAGTGATTATTCCAAATAAAGGCAGGTCGAATTTAGTGAAGGAACTTCACGCTGAACACATGGGCGCAACAAAAATGAAAGAGCTGGCGAGAGCTTATTTCTGGTGGCCTGGTTTAGATGGAGAACTCGAATCATTGGTTCGTTCCTGTCAAAGCTGCCTAGAGAACAGAGATCTCCCAAGGAAAAGTCCACTTCATCCTTGGGAATGGCCTACTATACCGTGGCATAGGATCCATGTTGACTATGCAGGTCCTATAAATAATACTTATTTCCTAGTCATTGTGGATGCCTACTCTAAGTGGGTGGAAATTTTTCCAACCACTTCCACGACTTCGGGTGTTACTATTCGCTTACTCCGTTCAGTTTTCGCTCGATGGGGTTTACCCGTAGTCCTGGTTTCCGACAATGGTACTTGTTTTACCAGTGAGGAATTTCGTTCCTTCGTCCACCTAAATGGCATTAGACATGTCCGGTCTAGTGTTTTCCACCCGTCTACTAACGGTCTCGCGGAAAACATCGTCCGTACTTTCAAGTCGGCCTTGCGTCATTCTCGTGGGGAGGAAATGCAAGTGGTGTTGGATAAATTTTTGTTTAAATATCGAATAACACCACACACCACGACAGGGGTGTCTCCCTCTAAACTTCTGATTGGCCGGGGAATTCGTTCAGTTTTTGATTTGTTACGTCCAAACGAAATGTTACAACGAGTTTTACGCCATCAGGAAAAACAGAAGTTGTACCACGACACTAAAAGAGGGAGAGTTCTAGAAGCGAAACCTAATGATCCAGTTGTGATTCGCAACTATGGGGCTGGACCAAAATGGGTTCCTGCAACTGTGCAGGAGAGAACGGGCCCTGTTTCCTTCAAGTGCCAACTAGAAGATGGTCGTTCTATTAAACGCCATCAGGACCAGATATGGGAACGGGAAGTGCAGAAGGACCAGAGTCTTCCGGAAGAGAGAACTGATCCTCCGGAAAATGGTTCAACTTGCCCGCCTATACAGGTTGCACCTGATCCTACTACATCAACCCCGCTCCGCAGGTCGTCTAGGGTCCCTCATCCCCCTGACAGACTAAACTTGTAGGGGAGGAGTGAGGTGACGTGTATGTATATATATATGTATATAGTCTAAAAGTCACTAAAGAGTAAATATCACTAAATCTAAGCTGAATGGCAAGACCAAGCCATAAACGAACCAACGGGCGGTTCGTATTGCTTTGGTCTGGCCTAGGGATGTTTTTTCCTATCTGACCTAATCTTTGGTGCTGAGTAAAATTAGGTGATGAATCTAAGGTGACAAATCGGGTAGGAAGTTGTTCGTACTTAAGTATAGTTAGGGGTAATGTCTATAGCTTCTAAATTGGTAATGTAAGAGAGAGTTAGGTAGGCTGTTGTGGGACACAGGAATAAAACGGTAGGCTTCAAGGAATACCTAATTCAACGCACCGCACCGCACCGGTAAGTGCTTTTGATTGTTTGCTAGAACCTATATATATATATATGTATGTATGTATATTTATGGTTTTTTTTTTTTTTTTTTATTTGCCTGTTTATTTCTTTATGATTATTTAGGCTGTGACATATATATCACTAAGGCACTATTTTGTAATTAATTTTTTCTCAATTTATATTTATATTTATTTTTATTTCTTTATTCTTCTGTGACCATATAAATGTTGGCTCCTCCCACAATTTTTTTTCTATGCTTACTATATATATGTATATATGTATATATATATATATATATGTATATATATGTGAATATGTATGTATGTATGTTTATTTTTGTAACCTATATATTGCCTTGATCTGTCCTTTCACTCCAGTGTTCCTGAGGATGTCATTAGACGAAAGCGCTTGAGCACCCCTTTGTGTTTCTTTTTTCCTTCGTGGTTTTATTCATCATATATATATATTATATATATATTATATATATATATATATATATATATATATATGTATGTATTAGAAAATTATGAATTCGTCCTCAAAAACTGAAACCAAATCACTCATAGGCTAATGCCATCTCCATGACAAATGTTGCTGCATGTCTACACACTTCTCTACCATAGAGTAACTGTTATTTGAAAATGTTTGCCAAAAACTATGCATGCATTAACTAGCTATAACATATATATTTCAATTAATGAAATAATATGTAATATTTTATGAGTTACTTTTGATGTAAAAGCTAAAATAAATTCAAGAGAATGTATGCAACTTACCATCAGTTTTGCACAAGCTAAGACACTGTCTTCACACCTCAATAGTCCCAGCCACACTAATTTTTCTGCTATGATTAACCTCGTTATAAGGAACATCTGAGACTAGACTATCATTCAGTTTAGGTAATGTAGACATATGTCTACATTTGGCCTCAAAGGGTTAAATCTCTACATGAAACTGGTGACCATCCTACCTGAACTTCACACTCCTGAATGGAATGATCAGTTGAGTCATTTTAAAATTTCAAATGATAACCAAAACAGCCTTTCACAAATACTGCACTTGGTAATGATTTTCTCAACATCCGCCATCAGTATAATTATTGTGCGTGTTATTATCCTCAGTATATGTGCAGTGAAATGACTATGCTCAATGGAAAGAAACCAAGAGGCACTGAACTCTGTGAAACTATTCATGTACAACCAAGAGTGCATACTCATATCACATGAACTAGACTTAACCCTTTAATACCAGGTATGGATGTGACTGATAACCCCACTGTTTGCAAAAAAACAGAAAAAAAGAATAAGAATAATTTTGTAGTGCTTTTATGAGTCATTTTAAACCTCAAACAAAGGCAGGAAAGGTAATGCATCCATAGATGTCTACCGTCATTTGCAGAAAAACCGAAAATATCAATTGATGTTGACTGCCGTTCTCTCAAAGAACATCAATAAATGTTGACTGGCATTCAAGAGTTAAACACCCCAACTCATGTACATAATCTGTATTATAATAATCATTGGTTATCACACTAATTAAGATTAGCTAGGTTGTTATATTATTGTATATTAGAATTTAGCATTCTTGGGGAAAGAGCCCTGTAAAAATGATAATTCTAACATTCATTTTTGCATATAAAATCCAAGCTCACATGACACTAACTGTATATGAAATTCATGCAACTTTGGAAAATAATAAAAAATTTATTTTCAGTTTTACTTTTGCTAAGTAATTTCCTATCCAATACTTGATGAATTATTTTTTCTTTTTTTAATTTCATAATAATTTTTTATATTAAAGCTTAATCATGTAATCTTGTTAAATTCTGCAATGTTAATTTTTTTTATTCTCTCCAAAATCATAAAGGATGAAGTTACCCTCCCATCATGTTTTTGCACCTAGTACTCTCCCTTTTTATTCTATTTAGGCCATAATCATTTGAGACATTGGCAATTATCCCTTCTCTTTTATTCTATACCACAATATCTGGTTTAACTGCTCCATCTCTTTTCTTGCATGTTTGTAGTTTGCATGGTATGACTGTGAGTTAAGACTGTGTTTGCATGGTTTGTAAGCATTCTTATTTTACTTCTTTTCATCTTTCACCCCTCTCCTATTCTCTCCGACTATTTTTCTGACTTGTCGGCAGTGGCCGGCGGATGATGAGTCTTTTTTCTCTTTTTCTGAATGAAAGTTAACCCACGAATGATAGGTGTTGCTCCTTACTTAACCCCTTATTCTCTTCTCTTCTCTTAACCCCCTACTCTTTCCTTTCTCTCGGGCTAACCTTAGAGTGGATCTTAGGGTCTTTGTTAGCCTTAGCTTCTGTAGATCTGTAGATCTTCTATGTACAAGGGTTGTTTGGAAAGTTTCAGGACTGATGCTGCCAAATGACAAGTGCTGCATGTAGGAAACTCTGCCCATACCCAGTATTAGACCAGACCTCTATCCATGTTTGGGTCTGGCTCACTTGCATCAGTCTCACTACAGCAACATTTGAATGTAAGTGTGTAAACTATACCCATTACAGATCTCAAACTGGAACAGAGAGTTGCTATCACATCTTTCATACAACTATGCAAAACACCAATGGAGACTCGATATAATACAAACAGCTTCCAAGAATGCAGCACTATCACATTTGAGGGTTTTTGAATCGCGTAAGACAGTCAGAGTGCTCACAATGGGAGCACACTGAAAATCCTTGACCAAAGAAAGCAAAAGCTCAACCAAGTACAGGAAGTGTGCCAAAAGGTTAAACTGTGGCTGGAGCATAATATGCAAAAGTGCATCAGGACAATGCACCAGCCCATTCACTGCAAGTTGCACAGAAAGCTCTTCACAACTTGTGTGTGGAGATGATAAACCACCTTCCTTATTTGCCAGATATAGCTCCATGCAACTTTATTCCAGAGGTGATAAAACATTTTGTGTCTGATGATGAACTTTACATTGATGGGTCTGCTTAATGTGATGTCAAACAAAGGCTTCTCTGAGGTGTTCAGAAAGAGGGTTAAACATTGGGACTGTTGTATTTAGGAGGAAGGAATTGAATTGAATGAATAGCAGTGCTTCACTGGTGCTTCGACTGCCAAGGTCATACTGCACTGATACTAGACTATGGAGAGAGCTCAAAGAGATAAGGGGAGAGAAACAGTAGAGAGGCAGTAGCAGAAGAAAGACAGAAAAGAGAGCAAGCAGTAGAAATAGCAGAGAGAGGAAGAAATTATACCCAAATTATCTTAAATAGAGAATAAGAGGCCAGTCTGGCAGAGAAAGGAGCAAAGTGTGTCCTTCGGTATAGGTGTGGAGTTACCCAACAAAAGAGAAAGAGTAAGAGTGGAATCTGAAGGACAGAAAGGGAGGAGCTGGGAAAAGGCAGTGGCAAAGGCTGGGCAAACCAAGAGGCAATGTGAAATAGAGAGAGGAATGCCACAAGGGCAAAGGGGGGCAAGATCCCCCATCATGACCATGTGCAAGATGAGTGTGACTGATGCAAAGCAGCACCAGGGTGGTCTCAAAGCATTGATCACATTGACAGGAGGAAGGCCACTGATGAATTGTGGGCTTCAAAGCTCTCGAAGTTCACACACACATCCCATTGGTGCTGCCACTGATGAAAGAGTGCATCTCAGGAAATCCTATCACTGGGAGAAGTGTGTTAGGGTCAAATGGCAGGGAGGACACCCTCCTTGCTGCAGTGTCTGCACACTCATTGCCTGGAACACTGACGTAGGAAGGTACCCAAAAAAAGGCAACCAATTTATGGCATGATGCCAGAAGGATGAGCCTGGAACTGTCTCACCAATGGATGCAGGGAGACAAGTGAGGATAGTGCCTTAAGAGCACTGCGGGAGTCCAAATAGGTGACAAAAGATGTAGGTGAGAGCTGAGAAAGGAATTGAAGAGCTAAGAGAATAGTAGTGACTCCTGCCATAAAAATGGAAGCTGCTGGAGGAAGGGATAGTGACTGAACCACTGATGGGAAGGCTGCCACACAACCCACTCCAAGCAGCAAGTGAGAGCTGTCAGTGAACACAGGGATAGAGTCAGAAGGGGTAGAGAAATGGGATAAAAACAATTGACGGAGGGCCAAAGGGTGGAAATTTGACTTTAGTGCAGTAGAGAGGAAAGAGCAGATATGGAGGGGGAAGGAAGGTTCAACGGAGGAAAGGTAGAGGGAGGAGAAGGGAGTATTCATCCTTCTACCCCCAGAGAAGACAAGATGGGGGCCATCCAGAGACTATACGGTCATACCAAATGGGGTCAATGGTCAAAGCAGGCTGAAGTGAAAGGGCTGAAGAGAGATTGGTTGACCAGGTTGGAAGGAAACTGCCAAATGTGAAAGAGCTATTTTAAGCCCTCTAAGGTGCGGTGGACAGCCAGCGGGAAATGGCCACTTTCTGCATAAATACTGACAATAGATGACCAGAATGTGCCAGTGCTGATGCGTACACCCAGGGAATGGATAGGGTCTAGCATGCACAGGGAGGAGGCAGGAGCAGAGGAATAAGCTTGACAGCCATAGTCTAGTTTACTTTGGACCAAGGAGTGGTAGAGTTGCCAAAGGGTGTGGCAGTCAGCATCCCAATCGGTATAGGAGAGGGACTTCAAAAGGGTGCAGGTCTGAAGGCACGAAGCCTTCAGTGACTTCAGGTAGGGAATCCAGGAGATATGGGAATCGAGGAGACCTAAGAATCTAGTTTTATGGACTACAGGGAATGGTGATCCATAAAGAGAGAGAAGGGACAGTGGTGCAGCAGCGGCAATGGCAAAAATGCATCATTACCATTTTTGAAGGGAAGAAGTGAAACCCATGGTCTGTGGCCCATTTGGAGGCGGCGTTCAAGAAAGGTGGATTGGGAACCAGAGCAATAAATAGCAAGGTTATCAACATAGAGGGTGGCTGTAATTCCAGAGGGCAGAACCATCACATCATCATCAATTGCCAAAGCGAAGTAGACGATGCTCAGGATGCTGCTCTGAAGAACTCCCTCCTCTTGCAAGTGTACAGAAGAGAAGGAAGTACCCACCTGAACATGAAAGGAATGAGAAAATAAAAAATTGGAAAAGAAGGAAGGGAGAAGACCTTGGAAACCCAAGAGATAGAGTTTATGGCAAATCCACCACTGCCAGGTAGTGTCATATACTTTCTCCAAATCAAAAAAGATTGCAGAGATATGATGATGTTCTGTGAAGGACACATGGACTGCAGTCTCCAACTGAACCAAAATGTGAGTGGTGCTATGGCCCCTGCGAAAACTGGCCTGTGTGGAAGAAGGCAAATTATGGCATTCAAGTTGCCACACCAGGCATCATGACATCATCTTCTCAAGGAGTTTCGAAAGGCAGCTAGTGATGGTTATTGGATGGTAGTTAAGGGGAGATGTTGGGTTCTTGCCAGGCTTAGGAAAGGGGAGCACCACTGCCTCCTTCCAACAGGAATGAAAGGTGCCCTCTACCCAAATCCAATTACAGAGAGTGAGCAGATAAAAAAAAAAAAAAAGCCAAAGGCTGTAGTTCGCGGAACATATCAAAATGAATGCAATTGGGGCTGGGAGCAGATTTGCCGCAAGAGGTCAATGCCAAGTGCAGTTCCAACATGGAAAAAAAGACAGTTGTAAGGAAAGTTAATAGGGGTTTCGAAAACATGAGCGGAGCTGACAAACAGTCTTACGTTGGAGGAAAGTGGGATCACAGTGGTCGTGTAGAGAGATGGAGGCAATGGTCAAAGCCAAGACCTCAGCCACTGCAGTAGGGGACGATACTAGGTTTCTGTCTACCATAAGGAGAGGAGGCAAATGGGAAGAGGGTTTACTGGAAATCTTCCAGATCTTGTTCCAGACTCGGGAGGAAGGGGTACGGGAAGTGAGAGAGGAGACATAAGTATGCCAGGAAAGGCGGCGGTCTTCACGGACTGTGTGACAGGCTTGAGCTTGAGCACGTTTGAAAGCTATTGTATTAGCAAGGGATGGGTTTCGTTGATGATGAAAGGCTGACTTCTTAGCTTCAACAGCTAAAGTGCATGTTGGGGTCCACCATGGGACTGAAGGGGTGGAGGTGATCACCCTGCTGATTGGTGACAGTGTCACCCCACAGAGTATGGCATGTGTTGAAGTCTCCCAACAGGATAGGCCTTGGATGATAGGGTGTGGAAGAGGATGGTACAGAGGTGGTTGGGTGGGAGAAAGGCAGTGTTTGGGCAAAGGTAAGGCCTGGACAAGTGAATCGGGACCTAACACGGGCCCTCACTTCCTGAAAGCTGACTTTGTCAGATTCCTGAACTGACAGGACCTCACATTCAAATATGTAAATGACAGGAAGAGGTGGTGGCAGCGTGGTCTTCTCCACAGTTGGCATAGGAAGAACCATGTATTGGGGAAGTACAGTTGATACAAATACCAGGGGAACTTCAGCATGTCTTAGATGTGTCCAAACCTCTATCAAGTAAAACATCAGTGTGGTCTGGGGATGTAACAACAGACTGGAAATTGAAGATAACCACCCCTAATTTTTTTGGGTAACTGGGAATGAGCAAAAGTTGGGATCAATAAGGGAGATGGAATCCTTGCACCCTGAACCATATGGGGTGGGTGATAAACACAGGTCACCTTCTGAGAGGAGAGGCAGGTGAGAAGATCCGATTCTGAATATTCCAAAAGGCAGGGAGCATGTACTATACTCGTACAAGTGTTAAATGAAGCGGGGGGGGGGGGGGGCAATCCAGGGAGGCAGAAACCAGGGTCAAGAGGGATGAAACCTTCTGCTGTTGGGCTCTTCCACCAGAAGAGAACTATTGTTCTGGGGCCACATCTGTTGGGGATCGCCACAACAAGAAGTAAAATCATCATAGACCTCAAAAACATCCCACTGAGAGGAGGAAGAGGTGGAAGAACTGAGGACCAGAAACCAAGGGTAGTCAGGGTCAGAGTCATCAGCCCCTACAAAGGGGTCAAAAGACTTGCGGAAATAAGACATACAAGCAGTCTTTGAACAAGGAGGACATGAGTGTTCTGCAGCCCGAGAGGGGTCAACCCCATCAGGATGTGGTCTTCCAGTGGTAGAGGACTTGAGGGCCTGGTTGCCCACCACCCGAGTGCTAAGAGTAGTAGTAGTCCAAGAATTAGAAGCAGAGGTCGTAAGCCAAGGAGTAGATGAAGCCATAGCAAATAAAAAGGAATTGTGGGCAGACTCAATCCCACTGCCAATAGATGTCACACAGGGTAGATACACCCATACCCAGTCCCCATGCCAAAAAGGTGGTCAATCATCCAATGCACACTGAAAGATAGCAGGGACAGGGCTTGGGTTTGGTTTAAAAGCAACAAGGGTGAAGGACAACCACCGCCCTCATCCAAGATCCAAAGAAAGAGTCAAGTGAAGGTAAAAAAAAAAAAAGCCAGAAGGATTGGGGGGAAAAAAAGAGGATAAAAGAAATATAAGCAGGAGACCAACCAGGTCCCAAAATGGGTCCAATGGTCCACGAAGGCAGAGAGAGCCCTTATATTGAAGGAAGATGCACTACAGTACCACATTGGCCAGAGAGGAATGTACCCTATAGCTCCGGACAAGGCAAAGGAACAATCCCCATGAATACTAATTTGAATTACTCTATCATCCTTCTCACTCTTTCTGGCATCTAGCTAAGAACCTCTGCAACAGCTTCCTTTTCTTTCCCTCCTCTTTTCCAGTCTGATGGCTCAGTTGCCATCTCTTCTCCTGACAAAGCTGAACTCTCTGCTCAAACTTTCGATTCCAATCCAACTCAAACATCGATGATTACAGTGCTGTTCCTCCATCTCCTCCTCCCTCTGACTTTATTATGTCATAAATTAGAATCTCTTCCAAAGATGTTCTTTTTGCCCTATCTGGGCTCAACTCTAGGAAGGCATATGGTCCTGATGGTGTTCCTATTGTTCTTCTTAAGAACTGTGCTTCTGTGCTGACACCCTGCCTAACAAACTCCATCTTTGTCTCTCACCTGGTACTTTTGGTGTGTCCCATGGCTCAGTCAGTTAGGGTGCTGCTCAGCACTGCTGAGACTCCTCTCAATCATGAGGTTGAGCCCAAAGTACTGCCCAGGATTGGGAAGTTCTCTTTTCTGTATCTTACATCCCAGTGTCACAGCAAAATGGTTCACCAATCATAATTCTAAAGGTGATCTAGTGATTGTGCAAATTAAATTCCTGAGTAAATAATGATTTTCAAAAGTAAGCTGAACTATTATATTCACCAATTAACAAAGTCAAACAAAATTTTGTGAAGTAAATACCAGGGTTGTAGGTGGTATTGAAACTAATCTAAAATTATTAAGTTCATTTAAAAAGGGTCCATTTTGGCCAAAAAAAATTGCTGCCAATTTAAGCAAAAGGCCTGCTATGTACATAAAACTTTTGGGCCTACAATCATTACTTTCAAATATACTCTCATGAATTTAATAACAAATAAATTAACAATCAAGTCACTAGTCAAAAGCAAATATTGTAACACATACAGTATATACATACAATAAAATAATCAAAACTTAATTTAACTGCATATTAGAAGCCATCATAAATAACTGGTAAATGATAAAAAAAATAAAGTATATAATAATTAACAATAATAAAGAGAATAACCATAACAATTTCACAATAAAAAAGGCAAAAGAACCATTCATTTAAAAAAAAAACAGGAAAATCAAGTCTTTATAGTACTAAAGCTAAGAGCAAATCCTTCACAATACAAAAGCTAAGTATGAATTGTTATCAGTATAAAAGCTAAGTTCCAACTCTTTAATGCAAAAGCAAAGAGTGAACTGTTATCAGTACTGACACTAAAAGCTAACTCCCTCCATTCAAAACTCTCACATAGTTTTAGACTCCCTACTTATTTAAATTCCAAACATCTTACATTTATTTCTGTAATTTACAAAATATCAATATTAAAGAATTTAACTTGTAATAAATGAATTACAAAATTCCAGACAAAGTTACAAATAATTTCACAATCTTCACAAAATATTTACTTACCAAGTTTTCTTACTACTTTTTACAATAATATTAGGTTGTCAACAGTGGTGTAGTCGTAATTTATTCAGTGGGGTAACGCAACAACAATTTTTCTTGTATAGCGTTTCTATAAAATTCTACAGCATTTTTACATTTTATGTACATTCCCAAAAACACATTGAAATTGAAGGGGTTAGGAAAGAAATATAGTTAGAAAGAGTTTGTATTACAAAAATGTTCAGTAGAAACAGCAAAAAATATAAAACATCCTGATACACTAAAAGTAAAATAAAACCAGTAGGGTAACGCTAAAAGTAAAATAAAACCAGTGGGATAATGCCATTACCTTGCGTTACCCCCAGACTACACCACTGGTTGTCAAGACATTAATGTCATTTCTGTGAATATCTTTAATTACACACCTACAACATATATAAGTTGGTCCAACCAACCACCTAAATGTAAATGTAATGTAACCCTAACTTTATTTTTTCATATTTTGGACAAACCCTCATTTTTGTGATGGCCTGCAATAAGACAAACATTTGGCATATAATGCTGTATGAATTCAGAAAGGGAAACAGCACTACTGTAGCCATGAGGAATATCAGAAACATTTATGGAAATGTCCTGAATGTCCGCAAATGTCAGCAATGGTTCAGCAAATTCTATTCAGGAGACTCCAACCTCAAAAATTGTGCCGGAAGGGGCTGCCATATTGGAAATGATGTTGACACTTTGAATATGCTTGTGGAATCTAGCCCTCAGCAACACCTCTGAATTGGTAGCCAAACTGCATGGCTCTCATGAAACAGTAAGAAAACACCTCAGAAATCTTGGAAAACAGCTTAAAGACGGTGTTTGGGTACCTCAAAAACACTAATGAAAATCTTCTCCAATGTGTCAACATTGCTTCATTTCTTCTTGCGCACCACACACATGAACCATTTTTGGAATGGATTGTTACCAGTGATGAAAAATGGATTCTTTACACCAATATCAAATGCAAAAACCAATGGTTGAGTCATGGCCAAAAACCAATTCCCACTCCAAAGCCTGGACTCCATCCACAGAAAGTGATACTCTGCATTTGGTGGGACATTAAAGGAATGATTCATTTTGAGCTCCTAAATCCACATCAGACAGTCACTTCTAACCTGAACAGTCAACAACTGGAATGTTTAAATCAAGCCCTTCATTGGAAGCATCCATCACTGGTCAACCAAAAAGGTGTTCTCCTTCACGATAATGCATGCATGCCCCCATGTGGCACATTTGACCAGTGGCGTAACAACCAGGTTGGGGGCCCTGGTTCGGGACATCCAAATGGGGTCCATCAATAGAAAAATGAAATGATTTTCAAAGCAGGGCATTTATTGATTCGTCAAAAAAACAAATGCATACAGGCGCAGAGAAAATTGCATAAACAATTGCACAGCAAACATGCAGTAGTTATTTGAAGCTCACTTTGTGAACTTTTGCATTCGCAAATTTGTTCACGATATCAGAGATGTCCAACCACTTAGCTCTTTCAGATTCGATCGATATCACTGCCAAATTTGATAATCTTTGCTGAGAAATTGTCGATGGCAAATAGTTCTTGATTATTTTCAGTTTCGAAAACGCACTCACATGATGCAACCATGATTGGCAATGTTAAAAACAGCAAAAGAGAAGTGATAACATCAGGAAAGCTGCTTTATGCATTGCTGTTTACATTTAGACACTGTGCCAGTTCAAGCACAGTTGAAATTGACCGAAGAGTTTCTTGGAAACATGTGCGTAAAGTCACAAGTTGTTGAGCAAGATCTACTGAAAGATCGGATGAATACTTGCTGCAAACTCATGTGCCAAGCTACGTAACTCATCATCTGTAGCTGATTTAAAAAATGACAGAAAAATTGGCTTAAACTTCTGAACAGCAGTCTTCATCCGCAAAATTGAATGCCCAGCTGTCCAATTATGGTGTCAATCATGCCAATGTATACTTCAACTTTGAATTTCCATTCTGCATCTGTAAGCCGTACATCTTCTGCCAGCTCATCAAAATATCATTTCACTTTTGATACTTGCTTGTCCACGAATTTGTTGGCTGTAATTCCCCAATGAGCAGCCAGCTCTGCCATTGAAATCATTCCGTAAGCTCTTCATTTTTTCCAAAATGTTGCTCAACACTTCCTTGAATACACTGTGATCAGCATCGCTACTTTGTAGCATCTTAGAAATGACATCAATCGGACCCAGGATCTTTGTGAACATCACAATCAGAAAAACTGTCTCGAACAATTCAAGCTTCTTTCATAATGATACCGCAACACTGCACTCTTCACGATCACCATTTCACAAAATTTGCATCGAGAGTGCCTTTAGCACATCACAAAATTGAATTCTCAGACTGTTTAGGGTGTCTAAGCTAGATGACCACCTGGTTGGGCATAGTTGCTTCAGCATCACATTGCCAGTAGAAAGCACCTTCAGTGTGTTCCAATGCGCTGTACTGCTTCTAAAGAATATGTAAATTTTTTTGATCAGATCAAAAATGTTACGCACTTCCGTAATACTGTGTACTGCATCCTTCACAACCAGATTCAAGTTGTGCGCTGCACAGTGAACGAACTCCGCATTTGGTTGAATTTTCTTGATTTTGGCTTGAACTCTGGAATAGCACCCAGACATGTTTGCAGCGCCATCATAACCTTGTCCTTGAAGGTCTTCAAGTCGCAAAACCAAATTGTTGAGATGATCTCGAATCGTTTTCATGAGCGCTTCAGACATGTGGTTACAAACTGGAGTAAATACCAAGCTTACATTTCTGATTGCAAGAAATAATGTGTAATGATTGTACATTGGGAGGGATAAATTAACTGGGGGGGGGGTTCATTACCATGGGGGAAAGAGAGTTATCCATGGGGGGGGCAACTGTCAGATTGTCCAGACTTGATGGGAGGTAACAAGGAAGGGGAAGAGGGGCAATTGTGCGTTCCAACCCTATTTTGAAAGCTAATAACGCCATATGATTTTGTTAAAAATTAGACTTTCCAAGCACATTATTTGATAAAAGTAATATATTTGATGTTATATGTTAATGATATATTATTTAATAAAAATGCATATTTCCTAACATCAACACTATTTATCAGTCACCCATTTAGTTTTTCAAACACCTACTGGTGAGTAATAGCACCTAAGTTGCCGACCCCAACTATATGGCATGAGAAGCATTTATTACTTGTCTATAAGCAAAACAAAACTGTATAATTATTAAATATTTGATGGTAAAGTTCCAGATTATTAACAGTAATATTTTATGAGTAAATAATGCAAAACTACTTAACTTTAAATAATAGTTTTTAGATAAATAATCTTACAGTTAGAGAATTCTTGTACAATTTACTACTCAAATAGCCTCATACACTTCAAATATGACCATTTTACTTCTGTAACTGATAATATAAATATTTCAATTAATAATTACATATTTGGAAATTTTATAAAATAAGTTTAAATATTTTTTACATTTTAAATATAATCTATAAAAATAAATAGTTATTAATAGATTTAAATCAAAATTTTTATGTATTTATATAACAAACTGCTGATGTTCTGATAGCAGAGCATGTGGCATTTTGGCCCAAGATTACTTGGGGCCCTGGTTCTGGTGAACCACCTGAACCACATTTGTTATGCCACTGCGTTTGACTCAACAAAAGATCATGGATTTGGGATGGGAAGTTCTCCCACATCCACCATATTCTCCAGATATAGCATCATCAGATTACATCTGTTCCATTTGCTACATCATCATCTGATTGGAAAAGAATATGCAAATGAAGAGGCTGTCAGAGAGGACATCAATTTGTTTCTTGCATCAAAACCATCCAAATTCTTTAAACAAGGAATTGCTAATCTGGTCTTGAGAAAGGAAACCATCATAGATAACAATGGAAATTATTTCACTGATTAAATATCGCTGTATCTGTATGATACTTATTTCATTTTTTGTTCCATAAAAATGACATTAATTTCTTGACAACCTTAATATATTCCACACTTACAATTCTTCGGTTAACTCTATGAATATTGCTGCACTCTATTTTAAGTCTGACTCTGTCCCAAAACACCGTTCCAAAACTTTTAATCACATAGCCCTATTACAGGGAAGATGATCCCTGCCTCAACAACTCCAGTGATCCTTCCTATTTATATAGTTCTTCTCTAGCCCTTGTGCACTTCTTTCTGCCCTCTCATGCTGTTGCCATGCATTCTTATTTTCTTTCTGTGCAAATACCACATAGGTGCCTCTCACCTTTTCAGCAATTTTTGAAGCTTGCATCTCCACAGCTTCCACTGCATCTTGCATGAACTCTTCCCCAAAATCCTGTGCCAATTTGATGATAGAGGTTCAGTGGGACAGTTTTGTTTCATGATGCTCTTTAAAAAATGCTAGTGCTGTGTTTGTGGCACATTTTAAATATTGTCTTATACTAACAGTGGCAGAGTAGTGAAACTTGTTGAATTCCGAGAGGCTGAGTACCATGACACTATTGGACACACATTCTTGGCAGACATTGGTTCCTATAAGTTTGTATGAGAATCTGCATAAAGTTTAAGATCATCCATAAAAAGGAGATTATTATTTTGTCTGGGTTTCATCATCTTGATGTTTCAAGGTTATAGCCCTTACAACTATTTTTAAGGAATTTGCTCAATGAGTCTTAGGTGATACAGAAGAGCATGGGGGACAAGTTGTGTCCCTGGAACATATCCCTCTGAAATATTAGTTTCCTTCTCTCATGACTCGGGGAGATACTTGCTTTCCAGTTAGTTATTTGGTCTTCTAGTAATGTTATGATATTTGGGATGAACTTTGTAGAGCCTCAAGTATTGGTGTATCCATGAATATGGTATATTATTAAATGTTTTCTGATAGTCAATCCAGACCACACTCAGGTTCCTGCCCCATCTTTTTGCAATCTTCAAAGATGGCACTATTGATTAGTAGTTGATCTTTTGTTCAAAGACACTTTCTTTTGCAGACTTTTTGCTCTTTATCAAGGTAGTTGTTGGTTTTCGGATGGTCATAGATATTCTCTGCCATTAGTTCAGTGAGCAATTTCCAGGTACTGGATTTAAAAACTGTGTATCTTGGGATTTTGGGATGGAGGAGATATATTAACCAGAAGCTGGCTAATATGTCTGGTTCAGGGTTTTTGAAATTAGGGAGCTTAACAATTTTCTCTTTACATCCTCCTGTGATTAACATTTCAGACATTTCCAGTTTGTTCTCACTGGCTCTTATTTATTCAATCCAGTTATCATCATTGTGCTGTTTTGGGTCTTCAAAAGGGATCTCCAATAAATTTCCAGCTGGTCTTGGGCTGAGTTTCTTGGGATTTTGGTATCAGAATGGTGTTCCCTGTTGTCATCCATTCCAGGGCCTCCTCCTCACTATTTATCATTCATTGAAAGGCCTGTTTATAATACTTATGTTGTGGAGTAATGTATTTAAGTCAAAAGTTTGAGAGTTGGTCTATTCCTGGACTTCTGAATTTGATAAAACTTGCTAGGTTTGATTTAAGTTTGTCCTCCATTATGATGTTTTCCATTTGTTGTCTATATTATATTGACCTGTCTCACCACCTCTATCCAATCAGCCTCATTGTTGTGTTGTGCTGGATCTTGGAAATGTTGCCTGCAATAGTTTTCTAGTGCATTTTAGTCTAGTGGTTGCTTAACTTGTACTGTTTCTTGTATTAGATTTTTATAAGGAGAACTTCAATTCTTTGCAAATAAGTGACTTTGTTGTTTAGCTATTTGTCTCTGCTCTCTGTTCTTTATTTGTTAAACTAATGCTTTAATTTGTCCCTGGCGTTCATGGCATTTTTGTTTGCATCTGCTCATGATTATTCATATTATATTTCCACTTCATCTTCCTAACCCTTGCTGATAGGTTTCTGATTGATGGGTTTCTTAAGTGTGCTTCCATTTCTGAGATTTCCCTTCTAAGCTGCAATATTCCTCTTTCCTTTTTTTCTTTAATATTGGGACTTCTGGTGCCCTGTTTGGCCATTCTCTGGGTCTCAAAGGTCTGTAGCTAGGTATCATCTTGGATGTATAATTCAACTGCATAGTTTACAACATTTATTTCAGAAATTTGGGCATCCTCTGGAATTAATTTTGGCAGTGCTATATTAACTTTCTTCATTAGTTTTTAAATTGGTTGTTAGTATTTAACTTTAGCAATTTTAGTCTAACTCCAAACACCATGAGTGCACTTCCTTTATCCTGTTCGCAAAGTCCTCTTCCATTTGCATCTGCTCCAAATCAACTTGCCCTTCTGCAGGTGGTGGGTTGCTTCAACTTGCTTGATTCTGATGTAAGTGATGATGATGGTGAGGATAGTGGTGATGGAGGAGGTGGATTCCCTGCTTAAGCTGATGGTGGCTTTGGATGTATGCTCTGTCTCAAAAGTAATGCTCCTCCTGGTAAAAGACAGGATTGATATGAGGACATGGGTTATCTTGGATCAGCTGTTGAACTCTTGTCTCCATATGTTGCATTTCATCATTACCAAGATTTCTTCTGTGTCCCAGAAATCAGTGTTGGTGCTGTAGTTCAGGGCCAGTGTTCTTCTGGCCTGGTGAGTCTCTCTGCAGGGCTTCCAGTTGGGAGGAATTCATCCAACTCCAAGAAGTCAGAAGTAGTAGGGCTAATCACACTTGATAATGATCACAGGGTGCCTGCCCTTCTTCATACCTGTAGCACCAACTATAATAGGGAGAATGGCAGCTTCTTTCAATTCCCACTTTCTCTTTGGATCATATAGAAGCACCTGATATTTAGTGATTTTTTCCCTTTCAGCTCTGTTGAGGCCATAGTCATTTAGGACACTGACATCTATCAGTAAGGCAACCTTTTCCCTCTTGTCCCACACTACATGTCTGGTTTTACTGCTGAGTTATCTTTATTGATATTATTGTATCATAATAGATAGTATAGTAGTTATTTCCAATAACTGGTGCAGGTGTATGGTCCCATACATTTTTACTGCATTCCAGTTCTAATGCTGTCAGAATCTTCCAGTGGATATATTTACATATTTTGTTGTGTCTGGCTATATAGTACCCATCTGCCATGCGCACCCTATAGCCTGATATTAGATGGCCAACACTTTCCACCTCACCATGACAGAATCTACACCTATCATTATTACTGAATCAAGCCTTTTTTAATACATTTGTTAAGAATGCAAAACCTTGGCCACCCAGTATTAGTCATTCTTCATCATACTGCAGAACTCCTCTCCTTAGCCATTCCAATGATCCTTCTTTATTGATGTTGTCTTTCTGAAGTTCTTAATAGTATTTTCCAGCCCTTTGGTACTGTTCCCATTCTTCTGTATGTTTGGTTTGTTGTTCTATGACAAATGTTTTGCAACTTTTCCTAGCAATTAATATGGGTGGTACTCTTTCAGTTTCTACATCTTCCATCATACTATTCCCTCCAAAGTGCTGGGCCAGTTTGGTTATGGAAGTTTGTTGAGTTACTCTTGTGGTGTGGTGTTCACAAACCAGAGCTATTGTAGGGTTAGAAGAGTGCCTCAGATACTGCCCAATGTTGATAGTCAATGATCAGTGCAGTTGGTTAATCTCAGTCAATCCCATCCCTCCCAGTTTCATTGGTAGGTACAATCTGGGAATACACTGGTTCCTGTATGTTATTCTATTTAGAGTAAGGATTTTCCTGGTCTTAACATCTAGTTTGTTCAGTTCTGTTTGCAATCTATTAACCCTATACTATGATATAATTAATAACAGTGATGGCAAGTTGATTTATAGCCATTATTTTGTTCTTTGATTTAAGTTGGGTCTTGCAGATTTTTTTCAGTCTGTGCACATACTGTCTACTGATTTTCTCTCGCATTTGCTGATGTTCTATATTATCATTCTCTTCTATTCCAAGGTATTTACAGGAACTATCCTCTTCCAAATCCTTAATCTCAGTATCTCTTCTTAAGTTGATGCTATGGGTTTATATTTTCTTACCACCCCTAAGTGTATATTTAGCACACTTGTTCAATCCAAATTTTATTTTTATGTCACTAGAGAAAGCATGTATGATTCATAATAGGTATTCTAGGCTTTGGTCAGAGTCTGCATATGCATACATGTTCAGATCATCCATAAACAGCAGATCATTCAAAACAGTCTGGATTTGTTTGCCTAGTTTGATGAGGTTGTTGCCTTTGTTACTATTGCTGAGTAACTTCCTTAGGGTATCCAGGGTGAGACAGAATAGCAAGGGTGACAAGCTGTTTCCCTGGAATATACCCCTCATTATCTTGACATGGGGGATGGATATTTTTCCATTTTCATGGATGAGATTGATGTTTGTTCTCCATTTTGTAATCTGATTTGTTAAAATTCTAATAATGGTTGGATCAGGGGTGTAGTCGAGGGGTAATGCGGTATAACAGTGTTATACTTCCTACAATTTCAGTGGAGTAGCATTATACTACCAACTGTAGTAGCCATAGCTGAATGCTGAGCACTTACAGACTTCACCTACGTGACTTCATGGCTAAAAAGACACCGATCTGCAGATGATATGCGTTCCAGACAAGTTTCAAAGAAGGAAACAGACATTTGTTCTGTATGGAGCCTATTGTAGACTATATGTAACTGTAGTATCTACTATATCACTATGAAACTGCATTATACTGTATACATACGACTGATATGAGCATCTACAGTATATGTGTGTTTTATTCAAATTAAAAGTAACTAGCGCATGTACTATATTTGTAGTTTAATTTACTAAATATATATTTTTTATTTTTGAATTAACTTTTACTATTTTTATACAGTAATTGTTCTACAGGGTGTCCCGTAAGTCTGGACCCATAGGGAAAAATAATAAAATTACAAAATAGTCCAAAAATTTATTACATAATCTGTTCAAAGTGTCTGCCATTGTGTCGCACACATAGTTGAAGACGCAATCTCCACTGCGACAGCACTTTCTGAATCACAGTCACAGAAATTTCTTGACACGCCTCCACAATGTGTGCTTTAAGGTGGAAAATGTTCTGAAGTTTGACCTTGTACACTTTGGCTTTCAAGTGGCCCCACAAATAAAAATCATAATAAAAAAATAATAATAAAATAATAATAATAACATAATAAAAAAATATATAAATCCCTATGGGTCCAGACTTACGGGACACCCTGTATTAAAGTTTTGCCTGTAGCGTTACCATTCCTAAAATTTTAGGACTACAGCACTGGGTAGGATGGAGTTTATACAGCTTGAGGCATTCCAAAATCCAGGAGTGGTAGGACACTATCAAATGCCTTTTGAAAGTCTACCCATGTCATACTTCAGTTTCTGCCTCTTTTCTTACAGTCTTCAAGGATAATTTTGTTGATGAGCAGCTGATCCTTTGTTCCAAAGCAGTTTTTTATACATCCTTTTTGATCTTTCTCCAGATAGTGTTCAGCCTCTAGGTGTTCATATATACTGTCTGCAATCAGGCCAGTAAATAGTTTATAGGTGGTAGTGAGGCAGCAAAGTGGGTGGTATTTATTTGAGAGTTTTGTCTCACAAGTCTTGGGGATGAGGATTGTATCTCCACTTGTAAGCCATTCTGGTGTTTCTTCTTCTCCCAGCAAAATTCTGTGAAAGGCAGCGGTGTTAATGATGGTGTAATGCTGTGATCTGCTTTAGCCAGAAATTTGGGAGCTTATCAAAAAAGCCAGCTTATTAAAGTTGGAGAATTTTGCCACTTTCCTTCTTACCTTATCTTCCATTATAAATAACTCCTCCATTTCCGGTTTATCCTCATTCGCTACCCTGATGGTCTCTATCCAGTCAGCATCCTGGTTAAGCTGTTCAAGGATTTCAAAGAGGGGCTTCCAGTATGACTCCAACTGGGTTTGATCTGGTGGGTCATGGACTACTATTCTTTCTCTAATGAGATTTTGGTAAAAGCATCTTGGGTTCAATGAAAATTGTTTTTTGTCATTTTTCATGTCAATCTGCTTTTGTTTATTCCTGATTCTATTGGCTATGGCTAGAATTTTTCCTTCCAATTCCAGCGCCTTGTCATGTAGTTGATTATCTCTCAAGTTATACTTTCTCCATTTTCCCTATTTGTTTTTGAGTTTTCTTTGTTCTGGGGGTGTTTGGAAATATTTGTTTTAATTGGTTCAGTTCTCCAGTTCTTCAGTTTGCTCCAGTGTGAACTCTTACATGATTCTGAAGATTATTTTTCCATGGTGTAGTGTAAGAACAAATATCACATTTAAAAGGTTTTTCTCCAGTATGAACTCTTAAATGTCTTTGAAGATTAGTTTTGCATGATGCAGTGTAAGAACAGAAATCACATTTAAAAGGTTTTTCTCCAGTATGAACTCTTAAATGCTTTTGAACATCACTTTTCCATGAGGCAGTGTAAGAACAAAGATCACATTTAAAAGGTTTCTCTCTTTTTTGGTTTATACTCTTTTTAGTATTTTTAATAGCAGTATGAACTTTTAAATGCTCTTGAAGATTGCTTTTCTGTGCTGCAGTGTAAGAACAAATATCACATTTAAGAGGTTTTTCTCCAGTATGAACTCTTACATGCTGTTGAAGAGTACTTCTTTTTGCTGCAGTGTAAGAACAAATATCACATTCAAAAGGTTTTTCTCCAGTATGAACTCTTAAATGCTCTCTAAGGTTACTTTTTTGTGTTGCAGTGTAAGAACAAATATCACATTTAAAAGGTTTTTCTCCATTGTGAACTCTTGCATGCCTTTGAAGACTACTTTTAAGTGCTGTAGTGTAAGAACAAGTATCACATTTAAAAGGTTTTGCTCCCATGTGAACTATTGCATGATTTTGAAGAGTACTTCTCCGTGCTGTAATGTAAGAACAAATATCACATTTAAAAGGTTTTTCTCCAGTGTGAACTCTAAAATGCACTTGAAGACTACCTTTCTGTGCTGTAGTATAAGAACAAAAATCACATTTAAAAGGTTTTTCTCCAGTGTGAACTCTTACATGATTTTGAAGATTACTTCTCTGTGCTGTCGTGTAAGAACAAATATCACATTTAAAAGGTTTTTCTCCAGTATGAACTTTTGCATGCCTTTGAAGACTGCTTTTAAGTGCTGTAGTGTAAGAACAAATATCACATTTAAGAGGTTTTTCTCCAGTGTGAACTTTTAAATGCACTTGTAGATTTACTTCAAATTTTGTCTGATATGGACATATAGGACACCTGAAAAAACTCTTTTGTATGAACTGGTTATCATTATGAAAATTAAGTAAATTTGTGACATTATTTGCAGTTGGAGTGCAGGCATTTTCTGTTTGCTTGCAAAAGCCGAAAGATTTAGTTTCTTGAGGTTCTGATTTTGTTTCTGAGTTTTGCTTTAGTTTGGGTCCCTGCAAATAAGATGCATAAAATTAATTACAACACTCACTCTATAGGCCAAATACTCAGCTTAAACTGTATTTAAGCTTTATATTTTCCTTCAGTGAAATATATAATTCATTGATCAAAATGCTTAGAATATTGTTTTAAAATTCTTTAGTTTACTCTTGTATTTTCACACCATTCTTTTCTAGCCACTGACTTTTATCTCAAAATATTTTCAGATTAAATTAAACATGATAATTCATTTCCTTTCTAACAACTTTTCTCTGCACTATAGTCTTTCTCTAATATAAAGGATTTGTATACAACCTATACTTCCCATCATGTATATGCCATTTTGGTCTACCATGCCCCCTCCCCTTCCACCCACAAAAATTAAAAAGTGGATGAATTTTCACTATAGGTATAACATAGGCTAGTGATACCCACTAGGTTCTGTAGCAAAGGCTTCCCTTATCCTCATAATTAAGGTAAAAATATATTCACCTACTCCCCTTTTTCACACACTTTAAAATTTTATAAATCAATATAAATCATTTCAGGGCTCAAATGTTGATCATCATCTAAATGCTTTAGCATACTGTTCAATTTATTAATATCTGACTCAGACATTAAGTGTACACAAGGTGTTGAACTATTTATTTTAGTAAAGTAGGGTTCAGAACAAGTTTAGTTGCCTCTGAAAAAAAAAAAGTTGTCCTTGAAAACTATATTCGGAGAAATTTAATTCACCCAAATAGTATGAATAACAAAGACAATTATGATTTGGGGGTTGTTTAACCTCAAGAGTAAATTGAAGTCTTATGACAAAACCTACAGCTTTTTGTAGGATTTAATTCACTACCTTACCAAAGAAGAACCAGACACACATCCTAATTGCTGAAATCTAAAATCACAGCCAAGACTAACAGAACCTTCAGATTAACAGTCCAGTGTCTTACTGCTGGGCTACTCTGGCTGTTTATTCAGGCAAATGGTTGTATGCATATCCCAATTAGGATTAAAACACTGGAATAAAGTATTTTTATTAAGAGAGGAGTTAATTTAAAAATAACATATGAACAATGTTTTGCTAATTTTAAAAGATGTTTGCCAAAACTACTCATTTATCTCTGTTCTTATGTTGGCCTACATTTAGCTAAGCTAATGGAGGCAGAGAAAGCAAATCAAGTTTAATGCATTTAAGTTCTTCATATATAAAAGAGGATCAGGAAATCAGGAACTAATTTGCTTTTAATGACATTTATTTAAACTACATTATTTGGTCAAAGTCCATGATGTGTGATGGAGCCAGATGTTTAATTTTGAATGATGTATCCATCATCCCACTTCTAAATTCATGATTTTTAACAAATATTCTTTTCACAAGTTAAATTTCATCAATCAATATTATAGGCAGTCAGTTTTATACCAGCCAAATTCAAACTCTGAAATTATTCATCTCAACTGATCTCATTTTTTACATTATATGCCACTACCAAGTAAAACAAGGCTCTCTCATCCAGAGAGTGTTAACACCAATAAATATTCATGTAAATTAATTGTTGCATCTACTGTATATTAAAGCATTTCTTTTCTACTAAGGCTTTTATTGCAACCATGACATACTTTGCTTCATTCTCTTTTTAACTCCCAATATTCTCATACTCTTTTTTTCAGTCAAACACCAAAATTTAAATATTTCCACAACCTCTAATATTTCTTTATTCACTTTAATAACACATTCTAACTTTTTATCAATGAGAATAGTCTTTGATTTACACTTTCAATTATCTTTAATACATATAAAAAAATACTTGCCATTACTCTCCACTTTATTCTCTGATTTACCCAGAAGCACCATGTCATCAGCATATGTAAGATATAACAACTACATCACATTCACATACATTCAGATATACTGCTCTTTCTAACATTCTTGTTTTCATCACCTGCATTACCCCATCCATGAAGGGAATGAACATACCCTAATTTAGAATTAACTAATTATTGTAAATATAGTTGTCAATGATGTTACTTCATGTAATACTCCTCAATGAATCAACTTTGTAAGAGAAAATTTCTCATTTAATTTACATATTTGAACCCTAATACAGTGAACCCTCACTATCCAAGATTAATTGATTCCAAAAAACATCTTGGATAGCGGAACATTGGTTAATGGGACCATACTTTACATGTTATAAGGCTAACTGGTTCCAGAAAACTAAAAACTTACCCTTACCACAAAATCTAACTTTTAAGGCCCTACAGTATTTTTAATTCAAATTAAATGGTATTTAAGTACAGTATTATTATGTTATTTTCTGAAAATAAAGAATTAAATTATAATGAATACAGTACTGTATTAAATTAACATGTACTCAAAAATTAACACTCACCAGAACTATTTGACTGGACTTGCTAGAAAGATTGACTGGAAAGATGGTGGTGGTGTTTATTGTTTGGAAGGAGTCTCCCCTTCCATAAAGGCATCTGGTAGTTCAGGCAATTGGTCATGTTTTTGAGAGCTTGAAGAGCTCCCTGAAATTGATGGTTTTGGTTCATCTTGTTCTACAGAAGTCCCCTTTGTTTTGAAAAAACTATCAATCAGTGTCTGCTTGGGTTTGGTCATTTCTTGAAGTTGAGTTCAGTATAGGAGGAGCACTGAAATGATGGTGCTGTTATGGATGGGATCTCTTCCCATGATCATGATTTTTCATCACTTGTGGGCATTCTAGAACAAACATGTGATGTTGATTGGTATCTCGACCAGCGGGAAAAATTTCAGTTACTGGATGAATGGTTCTTTATGGAAAATCTTGGTTGTGCGAAACCTCAGTTATCGAGATCCTCGGATAGCAGGGGTCCACTGTACAAGGAAATATGAAAGTTCTCCCAAAGAAGTATTTCTGAGATGAATTTATAAATGATTGGAGAGGAAATATACGAGGAGAAATTCAAAATTTCAGTGACATCTCATTAATGTAAATCCATAAAACTCGCATCTCATTTTAAAATTATGCTACTTTGAGGCATTTTAGGGTACAGCCTACAGACCATCTAACATTTAAAAGCAATTCTATTCTGAAAATGGGAAACTGTAAAATAGTGATTTAATAGTGGATTTCATGACCAACTCTCTACTGAGTTGTTCATAGGAAGATAGATAGATAATATAAGGCACTGAAGAATAACATTTTTTATTTATTCTGTGGAAGTATGCAGAACCAAGCATATAAGTATTAAATTGGCTTATTTTACCAAAGGTATACAAAAGTAGAATTAGTGTTGCAAACACAAGAAATTTCTCCCTATTCAATAGAAAATAAATATATAGTTTCAGTAAATTACTTTTTATATGTTGTAAAAATGTATAAAACATGCAATTTATTTATTTAAATATACAGGGTGTACATAAAGTCAGGATCTATTTTTGTGAAGCACTTGGAAATTATATGGAATTGAATCATAAAATGATAAAGTGGTAACATTTATTAAATAATTAAGAGGAAGATTTGACGTGATGCCTATCAGTATCCCTGTACAGCTCAAATCATTCCGCAGCATTTCTAAACACATTCTGGAGCATTTGCGGGGTTATGTTATCTGCAGCAGTTCGTATACGTGTATGTAAGTTTTCAAGACTCGTAATCTTCATCTGATAGACGTGCGATTTGATAAAGCCCCATGCAAAGAAATCTAAAGGGGTTAAATCTGGTGATCTCACTGGCCAAGGTCTGTTGCTTCCGCATCTGATCCAGCGATTTGAAAAACGTCCATTTAGATAATCCTGAACAATTTTGGCATAGTGACAAGGAGCACCATCATGTTGATAGACGAGGGATAGGAACGATTTGAGCTGTGCAGGGATACTGATGGGCATCACGTCGAATCCTACTCTTAATTATTTAATAAATGTTACCACTTTATCATTTTATGATTGAATTCCATATAATTTCCGAGTGCTTCACAAAAATAGATCCTGACTTTATGTACACCCTGTATATAAAAATACTTTCCTTTGATTAAATTGTGATGTACAGGCTACAGCAAATCCTTAGTATAATAACCTTTTCTTTTAATTCTCTATATATTTCAAACAAAAATATAAAATAATACAGAATAATTGTTAAATGTTATACAAAAATCTTTTCTAGTATGCAGGTAAAAAATTGTAAAAATTTTTATTTGTTAGTATTAAGCCTAGGCTCTAGAGTGGTGTTTCTCAACTTTTTCTCCATTGGTGACACCCCCCTTTGACAAAAAAAATTCATGAACCACTTCCCGTAAATGATAAGACAGCACATACTTAACCCATTAATGCCGTATCTACTATATATAGTATGAGTTTTTCAAACTACTAGTAAGAACATGTTTGATTTAGTTTTAATTCAAACAGACTTATAAAGTCATATGTGCATCTGCAATATTTCTAAATGCATTTGACCTTGTTATTTTCTCCCTTTGATGAAATTATGAGTCAGTGTATTCAGCACAGTGTTGCAGTGATGTCATGCCGAATTGGGTGAGTGATTCTGACTTTGTTGTTAATAGGATTGTAATAAAACTTGCTTGTAAATATAGTACATTTGTGGCCATTAGGGCATATCATACTTTTCAGAGTCCGAATTTCACTCTGGCTAATATGTATTTTTATGTAAAAATTTAATTCTAAGAGGGGTTTCTTTTCTGCAACTTTTCCCAAAAATCATGTTATCATGTTCAAAATTGCGGTTTTCTGTTCTATGTTGAACTACTGAATATTCAATTGAACACAACCTCATATTTTTAACCCTTTGTTGTAATTTGTTGCCATTTACACACATTAACTTTGCTTAAATCTTACACAGGTTTAATACATACATACATACATATATATATATATTATATATATATATATATATATATATATAAGAAAAAATCTACTCCATTTGAATCTTTGTAACCATTTGGATGCACAAGGCGAAGTTCAACATTCTCTCAATAGATGGCTCTGAGCAATTACGCCAGTTATAATTGTGAAGTAGAAGTGAGTGGATGCCATTTTTTTCAGTAAGTGTTTTTTGTAATTTTCCTAAGTTTAATCAGCATTATTATATTTGATTTGACTATAATTTCATTCTAGAAGTATTAAGGAAGCACCCTGTTTACTTTGTTTAAGTAATATTTTTAATAACTGTGAAGAAAAGACTTTATTCAAAGTTTGTTTCGAAATGGACACAAAGTTTTCATACGGTAAATTTCTGTCTATAACACGTGTGTCCAATTGGATACATGAAATGAATTTTTCATTACGATTGTTTTTATGTAGTTTTATATATATATATATATATATATATATATATATATATATATATATATATATATATATATATATATATATATATATGCCTAATTTGTGATGGAAAAGGTCAGCAACTTAATTTTGTAATTTAAAATCCAAAGAAATACACAGTAGAAAGTGAAAACTAGTTGATCAAGCAGAAAGAAGTTTGGAGTGTGTGTGTGGAAATTAATGTGATTATTCTATCAACTTCCTATATATAGCAATAGCATGTAAGTAAAGCAATTTTATTTTGTTTCAAATACATATAATATTTTGTTTCACTTAGATAAAATAACATTTCACTTAGATGTTGCAATCACAGTCTAACTTTTTCTTTAAAATAATACTGTATTCGAAGAACTTTCATTTGCATGTTCTGCAGTTTTCGCAGAAAAAATGCTTAAAATGCGTTGGTTTCTGGGGCGCCACCACGGACCCCACTGGGGGGAGCTTACAGCACTCCCCCAGAACCCCTAACTATGAGGGCTTCACCTGCGTTTCACTTCTTTTTCATTTATGAATTAAGCACTATGTATGTATATATATGAGAGAGAGAGAGAGAGAGAGAGAGAGTTACAAGGAAAAGAAGTACCTCAAAAGGCCTTGCGGCCCATACCGAGGAGGTACCAATAGCAATGGGTGCCAGGGAAAATTTGGTACACACTCAAATAGTGTGCAAGATTTGGTCTAACCTTTTCTTGAACTGATCCACAACTTCTGAAGGTAACCTGTTCCACGTGTCACAGATCTTATACATAAAGTAATTCCCACACACACTAGTCCTAAACCATTTCAAATCCAACTTCCAACCATTGTTGCGAGTTGGGTTATCATTTAAACTAAACATACTTCTAAAATCGACATCGTTGAACCCGCGTAAGAGCTTGAAAACCTCAATCAGTTGTCCGCACGGCCTCCGAGTTTCCAGCGAAAACAAGTTCAGGGCGCGTAACTGTCGATTGTTTGTAGCCCATATGCCTAACGGAAGGGATTAACTTTGTGGCCCTCGCTTGCACTCGCTCCAGCCTCTCAATATCTTTCCTGAGGGTGGGCGACCAGAACTGCACAGCATATTCCAGGTGCGGCCAAACAAGGGAATTGTACAGAGAAAGCACAATCTCTTTGTTCCAAAACTGAAATTGCCTCCTGATATAACCCAATAGTTTCTGGGCTTTCTTTTCCACCTCTACGCACTGTTTCGTAAACTTAAGGTCGCTGCTAATTAGCACACCCAAGTCCTTTTCTAAATCAGTCACCTCGATATGACTCCCCAACATCGAGTAGTCCGACTTGGGATTGGCATAGCCAATGTGCATCACTTTGCATTTACCCAAATTAAATGGCATTTGCCATTTTTCGGACCACTCTCCTATCCTACCTAGGTCCGCACGCACTTCCTCGATCGCTTCGGGCGTCCCAACATTGCCCCCAAGCTTGGTGTCATCAGCGAATTTGGCGATCCGACTGACGATGCCACCGTCGATATCATTTATGTAAATGATAAACAACAGCGGCCCCAAAACGGAACCCTGAGGAACCCCACTAGTGACCGAGGCCCAACCCGAACTAGCACCTTTAATTACAACCCTCTGCCGCCTATTCTTCAGCCAGTTTTCAATCCACCTACCTATTTCCCCACCGATACCCAGCGCGCGCACTTTTGCCATTAGCCGGCAGTGAGGTACCTTATCAAAGGCTTTCTGAAAGTCGAGATAAAGTATATCAATCGCCCTACTCTTATCGTACTCACTCAACATGACGTGGAAAAACTTGAACAAGTTGGTGAGACACGACCTATGCCGTCTAAACCCATGTTGGGAGTCCCCGAGCAGCTTGTAGGAATCCAAATGGTCAACGATCCTATCAGCTATTATCCCTTCTAATAATTTACCTACAACTGAAGTGAGACTAATAGGACGATAGTTCCCTGGACTTTCGTGATCGCCTTTCTTAAAGATAGGGGTCACGTTGGCTTCCCTCCAGTCACCAGGCACCTGGCCCATCTCCAATGATTTGTTGAAGACTGTAGCCAGGTGGGGAGCCACATGGTCGCGCACTTCTCGCAACACTCTGGGGAGAAACTGGTCTGGCCCAGGAGCCTTAAACGCGCTGAGTTTGTCTATTCTATCGGCGATGACTGTCGCGGTACATCTATCACTATCCAGGCCAGCACCTTCGTGCCTCACGCCTTGCTCGGGGATGACGCGGGTATCCTCCCTGGTGAACACTCCCGCAAAGTACTCATTAAGCACATTAGCGATGTCCGTGTCGGAGGTCCGCAGAATGCCGCTTCCGTCCTTTAACCCTTTGACTACCAGAAGTAAGTCCGATTGGGACCTATTATCCCGATGGTAGTCAAAGAGCTAACGGTCCTATCATGCTTCTAATGGGCTTTCTACTATTAACATAACTGAAGAATTCCTTAGGGTTCCCCTTGCAGAGGCTTGCCACCCGTAGTTCTTCGTTACGTTTCACTAGCCTAACCTTCGCCTTCACTTCCCTACACAGGCGGACATACGCTTCATTGTTCTCGTGGGAACGATTGGCCTTCGCCCTCCTATACGCTACTTTCCTATTTCGGATAGCCGAAGCGATGTCACGATTGAACTACATAGGCTGCGTTGTAGCAGGGGTGACCAGTTTTGAGGATATGGCAGCAGACTGCAGCACCATAAACTCGTCCCGGAATGCACTCCACACTCCCTCAACATCGCCACCAACCTCTAACCCCATCTCTCCTATGCTATCCCTGAGGCTAACAAAGTTCGCCCGCCGGAGATCGAGCTTACTGCCTCTTGAGTTACTACGTTTCACCCGAGGGACGCACACCCGAAACCTAATAAGACCGAGATCACTCCTGCCCAATGATTCGTCAATGGTGAGGCCAGTGACGAGGTTGTCCTCGGTCGTGAATACTAAGTCTAGAACGCTTTTGCCTCGTGTAGGCTCGTTGACCCACTGAGTGAGGAAGTTCTCATCAGCAAAGTCAACTAGCCTCCTCTCTTCAGCATCGGCAGTCCTGTTTTCCCACTTTATGCTGCGACAGTTGAAGTCTCCTAAAACTACACACACCCTATCCCCTAGCAGGCTACTGAGTTCGGTGTACAGGGCTGTATCCTCCTCGAGGAGATGCGGAGGTCTGTACACCAAGATTAACCTATAGTTTGTCCCTCCCACGTTCAGATCGACGCCAAGCAGCTCCCGTTCCGACCGGAACTGGCAGTCAACTGGACTCAAAGTGTGTCTCACATATATTAGTACCCCACCCCCCTCACCATGGGTGCGGTCTTTGCGAAACATTCTATACCCGGGAATTTCGAACTCCCCAACGTAGTCCCTACGATCAGTATGAATCCAGGACTCGGTGATAGCAATGATATCCTGGTATTCTGATGCTAAGAGCGCCCGTAGCTCACAAAACTTGTTCCTGATCGACCTAGCATTAAAAAGCATTGCACGGAGGGAGCCTCCCCTATTCTGACCGCCCCCTAGCACTGACCCATTTCCCAAACAGCCAGGGCTGTCGGGAGTTGAAGAGCCCCTCACTAACGAGGGGACAATCTCCGCAGGAGCCTGAGCCCCCTCCAATGTGGAAGAAGTCACTACCTGCTGGGGGAGGGTGACTACCTGCTGGGGGAGGGTGACTACCTGCTGGGGAGGGTGACTGCGGGAGGGGACTACCTGCTGGGGAGGGGACTAACTGCTGGGGAGGGGACTAACTGCTGGGGGAGGGGACTAACTGCTGGGGGAGGGGACTAACTGCTGGGGGAGTAGGTTTAACTGTTTGGGGAGCAGGATCAATTGCTGGTTTGGGGGGTCCTAGTTTAAAAAGATTATACAAATTAATGTTCAGTAAATCACCATACTTCTTTTTCCCCTTCTGGTTAAAATGTATCCCGTCCGAACCAAAGTATTCCCCATTTCCGTAGAATGTAGGCCAAAAATCGACAAACTTTAGGCCTTTTTCCTCACACATGCGTTTAACTCTTTTATTTATGCTAATGGCTTTACTTAGAGTATATCACTAGCACGCATTCGAGGGAGAATTCCTACGACCATACCCATGTCTGTCCTATCCCTAACCTTGTCAGTTAGGTTCTTAAATTCTTTTATAATGGGCTCTGTCTGCCCTCCTGTCCCTCCCAGAAAAACGTCATTGCCACCAACATGGACAATGATAGGGCAACTCTTATTCTTGATATTAATTTTGCCTAATTCCCTATTAATTATCTGGCTTGTGGCACCCGGAAAACATCGGAGTTTTCTCTTGGTCGCCCGTCTTGCTCCGAAAAAGTCCCCTTGATTCCTTACCATAGAATCCCCAATTAAAAAGGATTCATCCTCCTCATCAGCAAGTGAAACTTATTTTTGATGGTAATGGGTTCCAAATCCTTATGTTTTGGTTTGGTTTGGAGGGTCTTTTATTTTTGACAATTTGAATTCTTGTTCCTCCGTTCTATTTTCCGGAATAGTCACGTGTTTTCCAAGCGTGCCACGCTTTGTTCTAGATGCTTAATCTTACAGTTTAAATCTGCTGGTGTGTTTTTAGTTTGATCTTGTCCACTGGGTTGGATTTCCAGTGCGACGACCCTAGCTTCAAGCTTTTTTACTAATTCCTTTAGCTCTTTAACTTCCTTTTCGTGGTTGTCTCTAAGTTTACAAAACAAACATACACTAAGGGATGTGATATCGCTGATACTACCTTCAGGGAAGTCAACGCACCAATGATTAACTTTACATTTAAAGCATTCTGCTTTCAATTTAGCTGGCCCTGCCATTTTTTTTTTTTTTTTCTGAATACTCTGAATAAGATAAAGCGTTCTAGCAATGAAAACTATCAAAAACGTTCTGACCAGTATATAAAAAGGGGGGGGGGGTGAATTCATCCCGCGCGTAGACGCATCCACCTACTTGCAAGTGACGTTCATCCCTTCCAGAAGACTACACCTCTCGCTGCTGCCGCACCGACCAAAGGTCTCCCCAGGGCCGGACAATCCCAAACGTGTCGCAGCTACCAACTGACAAACACTCGCGACGCAGGCATCACGGATTTCCGCCAGGAGCGACAGCGAGATGCAGCCCCTTACTAAGTCTTACTAGTCACTCACAAGCGGCCAACTCTTAGAATCCAGTGTTCAAGGGATATCCCACCAGACCCAGAGTCTACGCCCGAGACTTTACGCTGGCCTGGCAGCCAGCTGGGCAGTAAAGCTCTCTCACCTCAGAGCAGTACAGCCAAGCACCATCAATTGGTCACCAAAGAACGGTCGCAGGGGGCTGGTCAGGCCATTACGCGTTAGGAATGGGCTTAACGGGGCACTAGCCACACTCCATTCATCGCGCCCCTACGCCTGGGACCCCTCCATCCCAGTCTCTCACAACCTACGAGCGTTAAATGGTGTTATTTATAGAGGTTCCAAAGCTCTTCCCACGCATGAGGTAGCAGTAGGGTCCTAATAGTAAAAGAAGAGAAAAATACTTATACTAAAAGAAAAGGTTTTTTTTTTTTTTTTCAGTCAGAGGAGAACATCCTTAATGTAAGCTAAAAGGACAGAGTAGGGATGGGATGGGGTCCTAGTAACCCACGGGACAGGATTGTACAACATACTTTACCCGCCCTCCCGAAAGAGAGAGAGAACCTAAAGGAACTGGCAGCCAATTTCTCTAGAATCCCACGACTCGGGACCGGAGGGCTGTCACACCCCAAGTATAAAGTTTACAACATCCAGAAGAAATGTCATAACCTTTATACCCCCTGCGAGAGAGAGAGAGAGAGAGAGAGAGAGAGAGAGAGAGAGAGAGAGAGAGACAAGGAGTTACAAGGAAAAGAAGTACCTCAAAAGGCCTTGCGGCCCATACCGAGGAGGTACCAATGGCAACGGGTGCCAGGGAAAATTTTGTACACACTCAAATAGTGTGCAAGATTTGGTCTAACCTTTTCTTGAACTGATCCACAGAGGAACTGTTCACAACTTCCGAAGGTAACCTGTTCCATGTGTCACAGATCTTATACGTAAAGTAATTCCCCACACACTAGTCCTAAACCTTTTCAAATCCAACTTCCAACCATTGTTGCGAGTTGGGTTATCATTTAAACTAAACATACTTCTAAAATCGACATCGTTGAACCCGCGTAAGAGCTTGAAAACCTCGATCAGTTGACCGCGCAGCCTCCGAGTTTCAAGCGAAAACAAGTTCAGGGCGCGTAACCGTCGATTGTAGCCCATATGCCTAACGGAAGGGATTAACTTTGTGGCCCTCGCCTGCACTCGCTCCAGCCTCTCAATATCTTTCCTGAGGGTGGGCGACCAGAACTGCACAGCATACTCCAGGTGCGGCCGAACAAGGGAATTGTACAGTGAGAGCACAATCTCCTTGTTCCGAAACTGAAATTGCCTCCTGATATAACCCAATAGTTTCTGGGCTTTCTTTTCCACCTCTACACACTGTTTCGTAAACTTAAGGTCGCTGCTAATTAGCACACCCAAGTCCTTTTCTAAATCAGTCACCTCGATATTACTACCCAACATCGAGTAGTCCGACTTGGGATTGGCGTAGCCAATGTGCATCACTTTGCATTTACCCAAGTTAAACGGCATTTGCCATTTTTCGGACCACTCTCCTATCCTACCTAGGTCCGCACGCAGTTCCTCGATCGCTTCGGGCGTCCCAACATTGGCCCCAAGCTTGGTGTCATCAGCGAATTTGGCGATCCGACTGACGATGCCACCGTCGATATCATTTATGTAAATGATAAACAACAGTGGCCCCAAAACGGAACCCTGAGGAACCCCACTAGTGACCGAGGCCCAACCCGAACTAGCCCCTTTAATTACAACCCTCTGCCGCCTATTCCTCAGCCAGTTTTCAATCCACCTACCTATTTCCCCACCGATTCCCAGCGCGCGCACTTTCACCATTAGCCGGCAGTGAGGTACCTTATCAAAGGCTTTCTGAAAGTCGAGATAAAGTATATCAATCGGCCTACTCTTATCATACTCACTCAACATGACGTGGAAAAACGCGAGCAAGTTGGTGAGACACGACCTACGCCGTCTAAACCCATGTTGGGAGTCCCCAAGCAGCTTGTAGGAATCCAAATGGCCAACGATCCTATCAGCTATTATCCCTTCTAATAATTTACCTACAACTGAAGTGAGACTAATGGGATGATAGTTCCCTGGACTTTCGTGATCCCCTTTCTTAAAGATAGGGGTCACGTTGGCTTCCCTCCAGTCACCAGGCACCTGGCGCATCTCCAACGATTTGTTGAAAACTGTAGCCAGGTGGGGAGCCACCTGGTCGCGCACTTCTCGCAACACTCTGGGAAGAAACTGGTCTGGCCCAGGAGCCTTACACGCGCTCAGTTTGTCTATTCTATCGGCGATGACTGTCACGGTACATCGAACACTATCCAGGCCAGCACCTTTGTGCCTCACGCCTGGCTCGGGGATGATGCGGGTATCCTCCCTGGTGAACACTCCCGCAAAGTACTCAGTAAGCACATTAGCGATGTCTGCGTCGGAGGTCCGCAGAACGCCGCTTCGGTCCTTTAGTGGACCTGTCATGCTTCTAATGGGCTTTCTACTATTAACATAACTGAAGAACTCCTTTGTGTCCCCCTTGCAGAGGCTTGCCACCCTTAGTTCTTCATTATGTTTCGCTAGTCTAACCTTTGCCTTCACTTCCCTACACAGGCGGACATACGCTTCATTGTTCTTGTGGGAACGATTGGCCTTCGCCCTCCTATTTGCTACTTTCCTATTTTGGATAGCCAAAGCGATGTCACGATTGAACCACTTAGGCTGCGTTGAAGCAGGTGTGACTGGTTTTGAGGGTATGGCAGCAGACTGCAGGACCATAAACTCGTCCCGGAATGCACTCCACACCCGCTCAACATCGCCGCCGACCTCTAACCCCATCTCACCTACGCTATCCCTGAGGCTAACAAAGTCTGCTCGCCGGAGATCGAGCTTACTGCCTCTCGAGTTACTACGTCACCCGAGGGACGCACACACGGAACCTAATCAGACCGTGATCACTCCCGCCCAATGATTCGTCAACGGTGAGGCCAGTGACGAGGTTGTCTTCGGTCGTGAATACTAAGTCTAGAACGCTTTCGCCTTGTGTAGGCTCGTTGACCCACTGAGTGAGGAAGTTCTCATCAGCAAAGTCAACTAGCCTCCTCTCTTCAGCAAAGTCAACTAGCCTCCTCCCTTCAGCATTGGCAGTCCTGTTTTCCCACTTTATGCCACGACAGTTGAAGTCTCCTAAAACTACACACACCCTATCCCCTAGCAGGCTACTGAGTTCAGTGTACAGGGCTGTATCCTCCTCGAGGAGGAGATGCGGAGGTCTGTACACCAAGATTAACCTATAGTTCGTCCCTCCCACGTTCAGATCGATGCCAAGCAGCTCCTGTTCCGACCGGAACTGGCAGTCAACCGGACTGAACGTGTCTCTCACGTATATTAGTACCCCACCCCCCTCCCCACGGGTGCGGTCTTTGCGAAACATTCTATACCCGGAAATTTGCAATGCCAAATTCAGTTTTCTCTTACCAAAATTCATTACCAAATTTAGGTTAATTTGGTAATTAAAAATACTGGTTGGCAACCTTGATTATAACCAAAAATTATATTCCTTGTCTATATTTATGGTGAATGAACACTAAACATACTGATATGAATTTGTTACAGACTGGACAAGAGTGAGAATAATCACCGACTAGACATGATGGCCGAATCTGCCCCCAAAACCAGGAAAATGTCAGGTTCAAAGCTCTCGGATATTGTGGGCCCGGGGAAGGAGTTCATTCCCAGCGAGGTGCCGACTTGGAGAGCCATTCTTCAGAAAGGGATTCATCTGCAGGAGGAAAGGTTTCTCATTCATGACATCCAAAGGTCTAAATACCCTATCCGAGAGATGACTGACAAGCTGGCTTCACTCATGATGACTCAGTGGAGGAAGTCGAATGTAAAGTTCTCCCCACCTGTGACAATCACAGAAAAATCACTCTCATATAAGATCTGGTTGAAATGGAAGGAAATGACAGACGTTGTGAACGGGAGAGTTAAGTCTGCTACCCAGGAGAAGATGACAGCTGATCTGGATAAACTCTGTGAAGTCTGTGTTTGCAAGCATCAAATCATCTTGTGTGGCTCAGAGGGGAGTGGATGCTCAGGATTCTCCCTCAAGGCCCATGTGAACTGTAACTGTCCTTTGGAGGTGAAGATTCCTAAACTGGACCTTCAGTGGCTGTACTACCAGAGAGTGAAGACTTCCGAAGCTTCAGGAATCCAGATGTCTTCTGTAGACTTCAAAGACAGCAGGAGACAGATCAAAGGAGCGAAGAGGAAGGAGGTTGAAGAAAGCTTCTGCTGTGAAGAGGAAGAAGAAAGAGGAGGCTACTAATGAGGAGCTTCTCATGAAAGACTTTGAGGAGGACGAAGAGCCAAACTTGGAAGAAGCTGCGAAAGAAGTCTCTGGCAATGCTGAGGCTACTGAAGCTCCTATGGATGTTCCCGCTGAAGTACCTGCCGAAACTCCAACTTCTGCTACATGAAACTACATGAAGATCCAAGGGACAGCTTCAGCAGCTTTGAGGTACAGGGTGGCAAATCTTCCGGCAGCTGCAGTTGCCACTGGCTTCCTGAATGACCTCTTCAAGGCTGGTCATCTTTCCAAAGACAAGGCTTACTTGGCCATAGATGGCATGAAAGTCTGGAGGGCCAAGGAGGAAGTAATAGCCTCATCAGTCGAAGTTCTCACGCAGAGGTCAGAGGAGAAGATCTCTGGGATATTCTTTGATGGCAAGCAGGATAGGAACACAAAGGTGTTGAAATATGACAGGGAGATTTCATCTCTGGCAAAGTGATCGAGGAGCATTACACTATCACGTGGGAGCCTCAAGGAAAGTACCTCTTCCATTTCACTCCAGACGAACCTGAGGAAGGAGAAAAGCCTGCTCATAAGATCACTCAGGGCCTGCATGAGTGGCTTCTGGATCATGGAGCTGACAAGAGCCTGGTAAAGATTGGAGGAGACTACCAACACCAACATGGGGTGGTCTGGAGGCACCATAGCCCTATTGGAGAAGATGCTGAGTTGCAAGTGCCACTGGATGATCTGTCAGCTCCATGTGAATGAGCTACCCCTGAGGCACTTAATCATCAAGCTGGATGGCCCTGTAATCCCCCCATCAGGTTTCAGTGGGCCTATTGGAAAACTTCTTGAGAAAGTGAATGAACTTGAGATCAACTTCAATTTCAAACCAGTGGAAGGAACTGAAGATATCACAGAGCTGCCAGTAAAGATAGTCAAATCTCTCTCCACAGACCAGCACAACTGCTATCTTCTGATCAAAGCCATCAAGTCTGAAAGTCTCAGTCCACAGTTGGCTGGTCTCAAGTGTGGACCTCTGAACCAATCCAGGTGGCTCACTACTGGACAGGCCATCTTGCTGTTGTGGATGATGGAGCATGGACTGAAGGGGGAGGTGTTGAGGAGACTCGAGGTCCTCGTGAAGTTCTGCCTTAACTTCTTCAAAATGTACTACGGCATCAAAGTGAAGCACCACCTCAAATTTGGTCCTGCGCACGTTTTTTCAAGCCTGAGGCTGCTGAGGAACCAGACTACTGAGGTCAGGAACATCATCTCTGCTGCAGTGATAAGAGGAGCTTACCACACACATCCTGAGAACATCCTGGCTTCATTCTTATGCAGTGAGGATGAGCATCAGAGAGCTTTTGCTGTGAGCCAGAGAGAGAAGATCAGAGAAGGAAGAGACTTTGGTGATACGATAGTGAGGCCCCATAAAAATCCCAAAGTCAATCTGCAAGCCACTTCACCTAAGGATCTCATCAACTGGGAATCAGAGAATATTTACGAGCCTATTTTTGCCTGCAAGATGACCTTGACTGAGGTCGAGGATCTCAGGAAAACTCCACTCAAAGTAGACGCTTTCTCTGTTCATACTCAGTTCTGCGAGAGAGCTGTACAGGAAGTCTCAACTGCTTCCCAAGCTGTGTACGGTCACGAGAGGAGAGATGGGTGGGTGAGAGCCAGGATAGACCATTGAGAAATGCTCCCAGTGTTCAGATCGAAGCAGGACATACTTAAAAGTTTTTCAGGTTCGAGTGGCTGATGAAGAGGCTGAAGCCATCGTTAATGCTCATAAGAGCTGAAAGTCCTCATAAGATCATAATATAAGATCTTATGAGGCCACTTTTCAGGGATCCAGGAAGAACAAGCGTGTAAACATAGACGTGGAGGTGGCAAGTCTCCCGCTACTCGATCAGAGTACAGCTGGTGAGCTGCGCCAATTCTTTGAGGAAAAACTTAAAATTCTTAAGTTTTACATGAAATCTAAACATTTTTCAGCACCCAGGGGTGTTGAAACATGCAAGAAAGCAAGGTTGAGGTCAGAAAAGCAGCTTTTAGACTAAATCATATGCAGAAGAGCTGCACGCTTTGGTTTGGGTGCCCTGAGGCTGCGTTAGGCAGCCTTCAAATCAGAAAATCGCGATTTTGACCATGAAAATGAAATCTTTCTAAAAAGTTGCAAATAATAAACCCATCTTAGAATTAAGTTTTACATAGGAATACATATTAGCCACTTTGTTTTTCCAAAATTTCAACCCTGAACCCAGAGTATGACATGCCCTAGTGGCCATTTATAGTAAAATATATTTTGTTTAACTTTTAAATAAATAGTTATAAAAAATTTTGCCTGACCTACTATATATAGTAGGTCACGCAGATTAGAGGTTAACATCTGCATACATAACATATTACTGCTAACAACATTATAGTACTAACGATTATTATCATAGCAAAGTTTGTGAAGGTGTTATACATTATTGTTCTCTATATATATAAAGTGCTTGTTAAAAACAGATATATAATAGAAAGAAATATTCTAGAATGTGCATTTATTCATTTTAAAAACAATTTCAATAACAGTGCAGGGATGTATAAAATTGACGATATCATGTTAAAATTTCTTTTGCCTCTCATTAACCCTTGTTAATTACTGTATATGCTAATTGTTTTGTTTTTCCTATACGTCGTATATATTTATGGGCATCTCGCCTTTTATCTTCATTCCCTGATGAGGTGTAGCTTTGCAAACATGAGACTTTGGAATCGTTTTTCTTTTTCCTTGTGGGTTTGCAGCATATATATATATATATATATATATATATATATATATATATATATATATATGGTACAGAAAGAGAGAAGACCTAAAATCCATGGAATATTATACCCTAAATGGACAGGAAATTCAGAGAAATTCCAGAGCAAAAGATTTAGGGGTTGTAATGACAGATGATGCGAAATTTGAGACACAAAATAAGATAGCAGTAAACAGAGCAGAGAGAATAACAGGACAGATATTGAGAACCTTTAAATGAAGGGATAGGAATGTAATGATTCCTCTACTAAAAACCCTGATAATACCCAAATTGGAATACTGCTTGGTCCTAACATCCCCATATAAAAAAGAAAACATTAGACAGCTGGAAGGGATCCAGAGAAGCTTCACAGCCAAGATCAATGGGTGCAAAGAACTAAATTACTGGGAAAGATTAAGCGAACTAGACCTATACTCACTGGAAAGGAGAGAGAGATACACCATTATTTAAAACTTGTCCCTAATCTTACTCTGAACCCTATAACTCCCCAAACAATGGTGGACAGTAGAAACGGTAGACTGTGCCATATTCCCAAATTGAAGGCAAGACAGGGCACATCCTTAACCCTGAAAGAAAACAGTTTTGTAGTGAGAGGACCAAAACTGTTTAATCAGTTGCCCAAAGACCTTAGGAACATGAAGGGAGTTGCAGTGGAAATCTTCAAAAGAAGACTAGATGCCTGGATCAGAACAATCCCCGATGAGCCGGGCGTACCTGGCTATGTGAGGTGGAGAGCACAAGAATCAAACTCCACTTCACCAAGCCAATTCAAGAGGAGGGGCGACAAGCTTGACCCTCGCAAAATGAGAGATCATCACGCAAAACCTTTGTAAGGTTGTAAGGTAAGGTAAGGTATATATATATATATATATGTATATATATATATATATATATATATATATATATATATATATATATATACAGGGTGTTTGAAAACTTTCTGTACAAATTGTAATGGGGGATAGGCAACACCAAGACAAACCCTTTTCGTCTATAAGTGTATGTCCGCTGACGTCACCATTCGGCGCGAGAGGGCGCCGCTGCAATTGGCTAAAAGGTGAAGTGGGCTAGACTCGCGCTTGCCGCGGGCATTCTTAAATCGGACGTAGTACGCGTAACATGGAGCGCTTCACGACTGCTGAGATGGCTGACATGCATATGGTGTATGGGGCTGCCAATGGAAATGGAAGAGCTGCTGTGAGGTTGTACCGACAGCGCTTCCCAAACAGACGTGTGCCAAACCACCAAATGTTTGCGCATTTGCATCGGTGACTGCAAGAAACTGGAACATTCCATGCAAACATACATGACACTGGTCAGGAGAGAAACGTGCGCACTCCTGACATGGAAGAAGAAATCCTACAGTGATTTGAGGACAATCCAAGCGCAAGCACGTGAGGTGTTGCATGTATCCTCGGTGTGAACCACAACCTGGTCTGGAGAGTGTTGCACGAGCAGCAGTTACATCCGTTTCATCGTCAGAGAGTCCAGGCATTACAACCTCGGGATTACCCTCTTCGTGTGGAATTCGCACGCTGGTTTCTGCAACAGACAGCGGTGCAGCCTAATTTTCAGGCTTATATGCTGTTCTCAGATGAGGCCTGTTTCACATGTGAGGGTGTGTTTAACATGCACAATTCTCACGTGTGGGCGCACGCAAATCCACATGCTACACGGGTGCATGCTCATCAAGAATGGTTCGCCGTCAATGTTTGGGCGGGTATCGTCCATGGCAAGTTGATTGGGCCGTACCTGCTGCCTGCCCGACTCGACGGGCGGGTTTATCGGATATTTCTTGAAGAAACGTTGCCGGAACTGCTGGAAGATGTTCCCGTGGCTATTCGTAGACGAATGTGGTTTCAACATGACGGGCCCCAGCACACTCCAGCAACGATGTGGGGGATTATCTGAACGCCACTTTTGGGGACCGATGGATAGGCCGTGGTGGGCCCGTAGCCTGGCCACCGAGATCGCCTGATTTAACATGCCTCGATTTCTTCCTGTGGGGACACATGAAGAACCTCATGTACGAGACTCCCATTTACTCAGAAGACCTTGTAGCAAGAATCACTGTCGCCGCTGGAACTGTTCCCGAAATGCCGGGAATCTTTCGACGTGTACGTCGGTCAATGCTTCGACGCTGTCGGGCATGCATTGATGCTACCGGTCGCAACTTTCAGCACCTTCTTTAAATAAACATGTTACGCATACTACGTCCGATTTAAGAATGCCCGCGGCAAGCGCGAGTCTAGCCCACTTCACCTTTTAGCCAATTGCAGCGGCGCCCTCTTGCGCCGAATGGTGATGTCAGCGGACATACACTTATAGACGAAAAGGGTTTGTCTTGGTGTTGCCTATCCCCCATTACAATTTGTACAGAAAGTTTTCAAACACCCTGTATATATATATATATATATATCCCCGCAAGGGGGTTCTAAGCTCGTGCTCTTGAGTGCTCTTTGTGCTCGTTTGTACGTGCTTGTTCCTGGAGGTTTCACGTGCGCCCTCCCGGCCCTAGCACCCAAGGATGATGGGGCTCGACCCTGCAGTCCTTGTCATCCTTGGTCTTTTTCCATTTCGACTGTCCCCTCTACCCTTTCTTTTTCCTCTGTCTTTCCTCTCACTTTTTCTTTGTTTTTCCGGCTGAGATATGCCCTTTTAAATAGAGACGAATCGGTTCTTCCCGAACTTTAAAAAAAAAAAAAAATATATATATATATATATATATATATATATATATATATATATACAGGGCATCCCAAAAAAATGTATACACACTTTAAATAATTATAAAGGCAGTGTTTATTAAAATACATTTCATTTTCAAAATGTAATAGAATCTACAGACATTATTTAATTGTTTTGTCAACGCCTGTTTTCAAACTGACATCCGTTCTGGTCCAGGCACTGCTGATAACGCGAAGCAATGGAATCGCAAACATCACGAAACATTTCGTTTGGTATTTGTGTGCATTCTCGTTCAATGGCTGCTCTCAATTCAGCGACTGTTGCAGGTTTTATAGCGTAGACTTTGTCTTTTAAGTATCCCCATAAAAAAAAGTCTAGTGGTGTGAGGTCTGGTGAACGCGAAGGGTATTCTATGAAACCCCTTTGTCCAATCCACATCCACATCGTGCCAAGTACCACTCGCAATACTCCACTCTTCGGTCCGGATCATCTTCATTAATAGCATGGACTAATCTTGGAATGTAACTTTTCCATTGACAGCGCTTCAAAATGCGTTGGACAGACGATTCTGAAATTCCTACCTCACGACTCGCTTGCCGCACAGATTTTCTTGGACTTTGGTGATACGTTTCCAGTACTCTTTCTTGCTTTGTGGGGCTTGTCGATGTCCGTGGTCTTCCGGAACGCTTCTTGTGGACATTCTGAACAGTTCCATCGGCTTCAAACTTATCTCTAATTCGAGTAATGGTAAGTCGCGTTGGTGGATCTGTTTGAAACTCCCTCCTAAACTGTCTTTGCACTTCAACTGCGTTTTCACACTTCCAGTAGCATTTTAGAATGAATTTCCTTTGTTCAAAGCTTAGTCTGACTGCCATTATTAATTCTAATGGGTTTAACTTGGAAAGAAAGAAACATCAATTGAGCTATCAGCTGTTAAAGTGTGTATACATTTTTTTGGGACGCCCTGTATATATATATATATATATATATGGGTCTGTATCGAAGGAGTGACATTTCAAAGGAGTGACATAACAAAGGAGTGACATAAATACCGTAATGAAGGAGTGACAGAATTGTTAAAATTAAGATTTTATTTCAAAAACTAGAAACCTAACCTAACCTAACCTAGCCTAGCCTAACCTTACCTAACCTAACAGTTGCAAGCCTCTCTTCCCTCTGGATTTGTTCTTTCTTCTTCTTTGTTGGTAGTTTCATGTCACTCCTTTGAATTTTATCTCCGATTTGTCACTCCTTTGTTATGTCACTCCTTTGAATAGGACCGATATATATATATATATATGAACGACATAAGTATTAAGGAACGTTTCTGCACACGAGGAAGAGAAATCACGAATAAATGAAAAATGAGGCGAACCGCCCGGGAATCGAACCCAGGGCCTTCCAATTGCCGGTTGGATGCGCTACCATTACAATACGGACCTCGATCATTCGATTCCCGGGCGGTTCGCCTCATTTTTCATTTATTCGTGATTTCTCTTCCTCGTGTGCAGAAACGTTCCTTAATACTTATGTCGTTTCTATTCATTTATATACTGCGTGGTCATTGCAGTTAAATGCATATATATATATATATATATATATATATATATATATATATATATATATATATATATATATAATTTTTTTTTTTTAGTTCAGGAAGAACCGATTCGCCTCTATTTAAAGGGCATATCTCAGCTGAAAAACAAAGAAAAAGTGAGAGGAAAGACAGAGGAAAAAGAAAGGGTGGAGGGGACAGTCGAAGTGGAAAAAGACCAAGGATGACAAGGACTGCAGGGTCGAGCCCCATCATCCTTGGGTGCTAGGGCCGGGAGGGCGCACGTGAAACCTCCAGGAACAAGCACGTACAAACGAGCACAAAGAGCACTCAAGAGCATGAGCTTAGAACCCCCTTGCGGGGATATATATATATATACACACTCACTCACTATAACCTAATTGTTTTGTATCTGCTTTCCATTTTCAGACTGACTGTGAAAGATCTACATATCTACAGAAGCTAAGGCTAACAAAGACCCTAAGATCCACTCTTAAGGTTAGCCTGAGAAAAAGAAGAGGATAGGGGGTTAAAAGAAGAGAATGAGGGGTTAAGTAGCAAAAACTATCATTCGTGGGTTAACATTCATTCAGAAAAAGAGAGAGAAAGACTCACCATCATCTGCCAGCCACTGCCAACAAGTCAGAAAAATAGTCAAAGGGCGTTCACTATATGTTACCTTGTGTTTAGTCTATTGGGTCATTCCATGTCAGTTCAACGGCAAAAAAAACATGACCATCACCAATTTTTTTTAAAAATTGGCACACTTATAGATCTCTGAGAAAAACAGAATGACACTTGTTTCAACACTAGGTCATATGGTTCTGGAGATATGGCCATTTGAATTTTGTAAAAAAAGGTCAATTTCCAAGGTTATACCATATTTCGACATGAAATATCTCGGCTCCTATTGCACTTACAGAGACCATTTAAACTATTTTAAAGCTTTTAAGCAGATCTACAACTTTGTTTCTATTCATATTTTACCTCATTCATCAAAAAAAAAATTGATCTTATTTTTTACCTTTGACTTTGTGTAGGTCATTTGATGTCACAACCAATTTTTTTCTCCTTTCACCCAATTTTGGGTACACATGTCTACCTTAACCTAAAACAAGATTTTTAGTGTTGATTAAGTTAGTATAGATGCTCCAGCCATTTTAGTGGACCATACCCACCTCCATTTTGACCAAGTACCTTTTTCCACCAAACTTTGGAGCACCGTATCTTTGGAACTGTTTGAGCTAGAGTGTTGAGAAAAATACCATTAGATTTTTCTTACTGAGATATATAATGTCTGCTAATTTTAAAAAAAATTGGTAATTATCAAACCTAACCTAATCCAGTTATTTGGTTGAATAAGTATCCAGCCCTAATTTTTTTTTTTTTTTTTTGTATATTTCAGAGAATTATATAATATAGGTAATTTAAATTACATAATTAATTAATTTATATGGACATTCAAAAGTGTGAAGAACTTCGAACCTGCTATCCTGTTTAAAGGTAAAGCTATGTACGTATATAAGTACCTTATACTAGGCTATAGGTACTACCCTATAGAATAAGTTCAGTTTTAAAAGTTAGATGAGTTTTAATAGAATTACTTAATTTGTGTATTTATTCATTGTGTACAACAGTATGTACCCACGTGAAAATAAGCTTATTTAAACCTTGGAGCAAGGATTTTTTTGGCATCTGTATTTATTTCAATCTGTAAATCAAACTGCACATTTTTTCTTGTTGTAGACCTCTGAAACAAGATCAGTAGGTCCCAAATTTTATTTGTGCTATCTAAGCAAAAATAGCTTTTAACAGGGTTGGATGCAATGAATAATTATAATTGTATTTTTAATTAATTGATCCTAATTTCCATTAATTGTAATTGATTCAAAATAAAATTAAAATAAACGTAATTGTAATTGATTTTTGAGCTATAGCTGATGTAATTGATTAATTAATGTCAATTGTTAAAAATTATACCCCTAGATCTGGCAGTCATACATCATCCAATGAAAATAAACCTTTGATAGTTATATTTGTGTTTATTGTAATTGATTCAGACAAAATTAATTGTAATTGCACCTGATCTTGAAATTGTGAAGTACAATACTAACTGTAATTAATTTGAAGAAAAATAAAAAAAATTATAAATGTTTCCATTTTGTGTAATTGAACCCAACCCTGGCTTTTAGCTACATATGTTTTTTTTTCTTTTTAGATAAACATGGATTTCAGCAGTTTGAATATGGGCAGGTTCTGTTGTGACCCATTTAAAAAACACACAGGAAAAGTGAAAAAAAGGCATTCGTGCATTGACTAAAAATTTGATTGATCAAAATCCTGAATTGAAACTAACAAATAATCATAAAGAATGTGCAACCTGTCGAAATATACTAGCAAATCTTTCATCCCCAATGCCTGAATGTGAACCACTTGAAAAATCACCATCCACCTCATCAAGTGCCCCATCTGAGCTAGAAACCATTGGAGATGTAGTTGAAATGCAGTATGAGCTTAGTAAATTCAATGCTTCATTGGCCACACTTGATGAGACCACAATAAAACCATGTAAACTCTCTGACAGCACTGGTTACGCAAAGAGAAAGTTGAGGAGAGTAGCAGAAGTTGTGAAAAGAAAGCTTGAACTTGCAACTGAACAACCAATTTCATGCAGTGACTCAGATGATACAGAACTGGAGATTCTTCAACAACTAAAAGAGAAATTTAATCAAGTGACAAGTCGAAGTGAAAAACTGACAATTCTTACTATCCTACCAAAAGGATGGACACAAGTAAAGATCAGAGAAGAATTTAAGTGCTCAGATTACATGGCTAGGCAAGCAAAGAGTTTGGTGAGGGAGAAGAGAGTGCTTTCAACTCCTAATCCGCATTTGGGGAAATGCCTGAATAGTGAAACTGCTGCCAAAGTAATTGACTTCTATCATTCGCCAGATATGAGTAGACAAATGCCAGGGTTGAAAGACTATGTTTCTGTAAAAGGAGCTGATGGTAGGCAGGAAAGAAAACAAAAATCACTAATCTTATGCAACCTAAAAGCATTTGAGCTTTTTAAAACAAACCATCCAACAATTAAAATAAGATTTTCAAAATTTGCAGAGATTCGGCCAAAAGAATGTGTGTTGGTTGGTGTGAATGGTTTCACCCAGCTAGACAAGAATCGGTTCTTATAACTCAATTGGTAAAAATAAAGGAATAGGTTATTTTAATATACATATTAAAAGGCAAATTGTCTTAAAAATAGCAGACATTATAGATCTGTGAGACAAATCTGATGGTACTTTTCTCAACACTTGCGCAAACAGCTCCAAAGTTTGATGGAAAAAGGTACTTGATCAAAATGGAGGTAGGTATGGTCCACTGAAATGGCTGTAGCGTCTATACTAACTTAATCAACACTAAAAATCTTGTTTTAGGTTAAGGTAGACATGTGTACCCAAAATTGGGTGAAAGGAGAAAAAAATCGGTTGTGACATCAAATGACCTACACAAGGTCAAAGGTCAAAAATAAGATCAACTTCTTTTTTTTTTACCACCGAGGTAAAATATGAATAGAAACAAAGTTGTAGATCTGCTTAAAAGCTTTAAAATAGTGTTTAAATGGTCTCTGTAAGCGGAATAGGAGCTGAGATATTTTATGTTGAAATATGGTATGACCTTGGAAATTGACCTTTTTTTACAAAATTTGAATGGCCATATCTCCGGAACCATATGACGTAGTGTTGAAATAAGTGCCATTCTGTTTTTCTCACCAAGATCGATAAGTGTGCCAATTTTCAAAAAAATCGGTGATGGTCACGTTTTTTCAACCCAAAATTCCATTGAACTGACATGGAATGACCCTATTCAATGAAATATATGTAAGAAGATTAACAAATACAAAGCACACACGTAACTCAAAGAAAGACACTGACTAACAGTTATAAAGAATATGACTAACAGAAGTATGGAAAAACTATACATACCTACAATATGGTATCGTATATGGTACCCTTATTTCTTAATTAAATAAAATTATTAATTGAATTAAATAACTACAAAATTGCCTTGGGATTGGTGATACAGACTATTGGCAATGGAAATAATTGCCATAAAATAGAACCCAATATGTAGGCATTGGGTCCACACAACAAGAAAAACATTATTTCATATCAAATTTTCCATTACTGATACATGAAAATTACTTTGAGAAGAAATCATGAAAACAAAAATTAGACATCTGGGGACTTTGTAAAGTCGGCAAATTTTTAAGACAAAAGGAATTTTATATTAGCTCATCTCAGGGTTGTCTAGTCACTAAAGATGCTTTAGGCAAGGAAGAAGTGCTTAATCTTTTTATAAGTTCTGAGTGAATACCTAATAATTTAAAACTAGTAACACAAAAGGATAAGCCCATTCCTTCAGGTATTTGAGTGTAGTGAATACCTTTATTAATTAAACTGAATAAACTTGTTGCATAACCCCATTGCCTACATCGAAAGAGAGGTGCGATAGACAGCCACATGCCCTACAACCAGAAGCGAGGGCCAATGAAGTAATAAGGTATGGTAATTTCCTTTTTTATCATTAGGCAGCACTAAATACTTGAAGGCAAATAAATTTAACATTAACCCATTAACCAAAAACCATTACTTAATGAGGTCTTTTGAAGAGCTCCACAAACACAACTTTTTTAATGAAAAAATGTAGGGTTTTTGTCATCAGCTCTCCATGAATATCTGCTGAAAATTTCCAACAGATGAGGGTGATGGCAATAATTCATAACCTTATGGTTATGGATGATGTAAAACTAACAGTATACAAGTTTTTAACTTAAAAAAATAGCTTCTCCAATTTTACATATTGTGATTTTTCCAAGAAAAATAAAATTAGATTTCACAGGTAGGCTGATTTTTTGCAAAGCAACAGGAGCATCCACTGATCTAGAGGTTGAAAAACATAGCCCTTTTTAATAGTAACAGTCAGGGAAAGGAAAGTATGCCATATTCAAAATCCAAACTATACTTTCACATATTATATAAAAGTACTTTATTAATTCTGCATATACAAATAATATACAACAGTAATTTACTATTAGGAAAGTAGTAAATTGTTTTAGTACAAGTAGATAACTGAAGTGTCTTACTGGCTGAGAAACAATGACTTAGAAATAATTACCAGCAGTCATTTTTCTTATATATACAGTAGAACCTTATTATCCAGAACTTCAATAACCCAAAAACTCTCAAGTGGAATTTTTAATATCTCCCAATACAAATGCAGATTATACTAGTCAAAAGGTATTTTGTTTCCTTAACAAGATTATGTGATTTCTATAGATTTTTTAATGCTCATAACAGAAATGACCTTGAAATTTGGCATGCAGCTAGGATATACAAAGTACTGCTACTTTCTTTCTGAGTGGGATAGTCAGGCCAAAAATTCTCATTATGTCATTGAGGGGGGACCACTTTATCAAGCTTTAGTTCTTGGGCAAAAGAACACACAAACAGCTGGTTGATACCAATATGATTAACTGCCACCTCTTCACATTAAGCTCAGACTAATGAGAAACTTTGAAAGCAAAGAACAGGGAAGGTGAAGAATTTTGATACTTAAAATAGAAGTTTCTGTGAATAAGTGAGGTGAAGATAAAATGTGATTTTGTTGGTCCACACATTAGAGAGGTTATGAAGAACAGCAAATTTCCAATCTGTTGAACACCACCTCTCTTCCTCTAAACCTCATCATCTTTTTCCTCACTGAAATTCGGGTGTCTGGGATGACGGACAGCAACCGCTTTTCTGTACCCTCATACTTTCTCTATACTCAATTTCACTCCAAGGGTGGATGTTGCATATATGTACACAATGACCTAACTTGTTCTCACATTCCCAAATTCAAATCTTCCAAATTCTCGATGCTCTGGTTACAGCTAACATGCCAATCTCAAACTAAATATATCTGCACTGTTTACCTTTCCCCTAATTCTAATTACTCCTCTCCCCTCTGACCTTATTATGTCTGAAATAAGAATCTCTTCTAAAGATGTTTTTTCTGCCCAATGTGGGCTCAACTCTAGGAAGGTGTATGGTCCTGATGGTGTTCCTCCCATTCTTAAGAACTGTGCTGACACCCTGCCTTCGCAAACTCCTTTCTCTCTGTCTTTCATCTGGTACTACTTCTTGCTGGAAGTTTGCTTTCACTCAGTCTGTCCCAAAGAAGGGTGACCCCTCTCAACCCTCCAACTATTGTCCAATTGCTTTGATTTCTTGCCTTTCCAAAGCTTTTGAATCTATCCTTAATAGGAAGATTCTTAAACACCTCTCTCACAATCTTCTTTCAGATCATCAGTATGGGTTCCACGAGGGACACTCTATTGGTAATCTTGCATATATACCTGACTCTTGGTCATCCTCCTTTCAGGATTTCAGTGAAACTTTTGCTATTGCACCAGCACAATTTTGCCTCTCTCTCTCTTTACTATCACTATTATAATGAACACTGCTCTTCTGAACTCTCTAACTGCATGCCTCCTCCTTTAAGGAGAGCACCCAGTACCAGACTTTCTACACTTTCTCATTCCTTTCTTGGCCAACTCCCTAACGCAAGGGTCAATTGGTATTTTCAATCTTTCATCTACTCAACCAGTGAACTCTGGAACAATCTTCCTCAATCCATCTTTCCTCCTGTCTATGACCTTCCATCTTTCAAGCAGTGTCTAGGCAACTCAAACCTTGATTTTGGCTCCCTTCTTCTTCTATACAGGGGTGCTTTGGCAGGCATTCACCCTTGGCCCCTCCTTCCAGCATAAAAAAAAAATAGTAAAGCAGTCAACAAGAATTTTTTAGGTAAGAACAAGGCACTGAACTATGTGCAGTGGGTTAAAGAGATGCTTGAAGCATTTAGGTTAGTCGGGTGCTCTGTAGGGCTTGGAAATCACCAAAAAATCACCAACGATAATCGCGATATTAACAATATTTGATGATTGAATGAATCCATCCATATCTGCTATGTGTGTGTGAGATAACATGACTATATAAGGCATGCAGTTGTAATGCCTCAAGGCCACAACAGTGGAGATGTTGATGTTCCTGGATGCTAATTACGAAGTCATTGCTCAGCAGCAGCAGTAAGCAGTTGGAACTGTGGACTGGAACATTGTGAACACTGTGAAACATAGTTGCACTGCTGGAACATTGTGAAACATAGTTGCATTGCTGGAGCATTGTGAAACGTAGTTGCATTGCTGGAGCATTGTGAAATGTAGTTGCACTGCTGGAACATTGTGAAATGTAGTTGCACTGCATGTTTATCATTTGGTACAATCCTTTCCTTATCTTTGAAAGTGCCAGCGTTATTCTTTTCCCTACTTCTTTTGTCAATCAACACAAATTTAATATACTTGCAGCCCTAATCACATTATTCAATCATAGAATATAATAGCATATAACAATCAGAGTTGTTTTTGCTTTGATATTAACAGAAAAACGTTATGACAGTTTCACAGCTGAATTTGTCGGAAATTATAAAATTTTATATAAAAAACTTGTTAAAACTTGTCTATGATGATTATTGTTTTCCTGAAAATGGTGGCGATTATCACAATATTGACGATTGTCACCAAGCCCTACTGCACTGTAGGGTGGAGTGAAAAAATGAAGTGTCAGGATCAAAATTGAGGGGGTCTAGATAGTTGTCTTTTGTCCAGGATTAAACTTTAAAACCAATTTTGGGTGGTTGCATACAAAACTGACTGCTACCAGCCAATTTATATAAATTGTATGTGTATGACCAAAATTTGACCCCAGTGACCTATCTTGGGTTCTGGACATGATAGAAAGACAATTTAAAAACTGTTTATGCATATTTTACCTCTGAAGCAGATTAAAACATTTGCAGAGGGCTGCAGGCTCAATAATGCATAAAAAATCCATATTTATAATGTTTTTGGCCAAAAATTGCAATTTTCATTATTACACATTCAATCTATTACTCATTACACAAAGTAATAAAAAATAATCTAAATAACTTCAGAATATTGTATTTTTGTACTGAACACTTTCATCTGTTTTCTTGATTTTATCTTTTATCAAATAATGCCATCACAACGTTCAAATCCTACCACAGTTGAGGAAGTCTCTGTTACAAGTTTAAAGTACCCCTCTACAGCCTGATTATGACAAGGCTGGTTGAGTTTCAGTGCTTCCTTTCTTATGTTTATGATGAGTTCTTCATTGGTTAGAGATTCTATGATAGGGGGTTCATGAATGTCAGGTGAATTTAAGTTTTTCATTTTGAGATACCCCATTATCGATTTTAGGCACCATGAATCTCCTGACACTAGCATCTCTCACAACACTCAAGTCAGGCTGTAACTCTGGGACTTCAATATCCTCATCTGAATCAATTATCAGGTCACCACCTTCGAAGTCATTGTCTATCACTGTTTCAACTGATTCATTCCCTCTGACCAAAAGTACCTTGTTAACTGTGATGTTGTGGATTTGTGGGTCTGAATCAGCAAGCATGGCAATTAATACATCCTCAGGGTGATCATAGTATGCATTTCAGTAGAGGGTTTTTAGGACTATCTCCCTGTGCTCCTTGTAAGGAAATTTCAGGATCCTTTGGAGCATATCATAGAAGTTCTTAGCACCATCTGTGCATTGATACTCCTTCATCTGGGACCAACTTGGAAAATAGACCAAGATACAAAACTCTGCAAGTGTGACCAGAACTTTGGAAGGCTTCCTTTGAGATGTATAAAATCTGAGGATTCTACATGCCAGAGTCAACCACCTTGAATGACAGATTGGTCCAATTTCAAGGGGCTGAAGATCAGGATCAACACAGTCAAGCATAACAGCCATACAGATTCTGTAAGCATAATACTGATTAGTGCTGAGATCCTCCAGTACTTTGTTAGGAATAACTGAAAATTTTTAATTCCTAATTGGCTTGAATGAAATCATACCCCACTGAGATACACTTCCACCAAGTTCAACCCCCGTCTTTCCTGAAAATGAGTGTGGGCTCTTTGTTGTTCCATCCAGAGTAACAAAGACATGATAAAAGGGGAGCTCATTACAGTGTAGTAGGCAAATGCTCCACTGCAAAGGTCTACCAAACTTCTTCCAGGCATCCACCATTTGAACCTGTCATTGTATTAAACCCATAGATCCTATCATGGCAAGTTTGGTTTGTAATTCAGTGTCTTTGAGAGCATTGTATATCTCTGTTGCAATAGTTGACCCCTTGGCATTACTTGGAGTCACATTTGAGAGGTAGAAATCACCTGAAATAGTATTCAGAAATTAGAGAGAATTTTTTAGATATTTCAGGGATTATATCTATAAGGTTGTAACATATATTCTGCTTGATTTTTTAGTTCATTCAGAACAAAAATTAAATGACAATGATAAATTAATCATCAATATAATTCCCTTCTTTTTCTATAACCTCCTCCCACCTGTAGAAAAGTTTTTTTTATGCCACATTCAAAGAAATCCCTTGGTTTCGAGTTAAAAAAAGCGATCACTTCATTTTCAATAGCTTCCCTGGATTGCAACTTTTGTCCATCTAGGTGGTGTTGCAAACTTCTGAATAAATGGTAGTCTGAAGGTGTGATGTCTGGAGAATAAGGTGGATGAGGCATTTTTTCCCAACCAAATGCCTCCAATTGGGTAGTGGTGATTCGAACAGTGTGCAGGCGCACATTATCCTGGTGGAATAGAACACCTCTGCGATTAATTAATGCAGGCCATTTTTCTTGTAATGCCATCTTCAATAATTGAAGTTGTTGGCAGTAGACTTCAGTTGTGATTGGTTATCTGGCAGAAGCTCAAAATGAATAATTCCTTGCATATCCCACCAAATGCATAGCAAAATTTTCTTTGGATGGGGTCCATTCCTTAGCTGGGGTTCAGGCTTTGTTTCACGGCTAAGCCACTGATGTCGATGCTTAATATTGTTATAGAGCAGTGCTTCTCAACCTTTTCGATGCTTGTTCGCACAAAGCTCAAGACCCCGGAATCTGGTTCGCACCACCCATTGCTGCCAGGGGGTTCACAGGGCGCACGACATAATATATTATAATTATATAACATAATAATGAGTGTGGTGGGTATATACTGTATATGTAAATTCTGAGAAACTTCAACATGGTATTTTTATTTAATACAAATAAGTTTTATTCAATGTGTTTCATTTAACCAAATGTATTACATAGTTTTGGGATAAATAATTACTACATAAAATTAATGACTATGTTGCTGTTGAATTTTTGTTGCTATTGCCGAGTAGTTTGGCTCAATTCGGGTCTCCAGCGCTCCTCACATGAGGACATCAATGTTTACCAAGCAATTTCTCTTCTTAGTTCTGATATCAACCAATGCAGAAAACCCTTGCTCTGAAAGGTATGTCATCAGCATCCTGACCAGCATTCCAACAGCTTTCTTAGCCAAATTTCCATAATCTGAACTGCTAAGAAGTCCGACCCAGAATTTCTCGTATTTTCCCACTTCAAATTGGCCTTCTGGAGATAGTCATTTTTGAGCATTTGTAAGGATTAAGGACTCATCTTCGCCATTGGGTACAGGCACTGGTCTAAAAGGGTTGAGAACCCACATCCAAGAGTCCTTCAGTGACTTCAGTTCCTCATCGGGAAAATATATCTCCATGTTGTCTTGCAGCATTGACAAGTGTTTCAAGATGAGCTACACCATCTTGTCTTCCAGATCTGGTTGAATCTCTTCCCACAGGCACGTCTTCATGTACCCAGCGAACTCAACAAAGTTCGAAAAGTCTCAGTGACTGACTCACAACTTCCACTTTTTTAGTGAATCCTTGAAGTCTGCAATTTTGCTCATCAAACGAAAGACGTACCCTTCTTGCCCTTGCATCTTCAAATTCAACGTGTCCAAATTCATGAACATGTCGATGAGATATGAAAGACAGGCCAGCCAATAGATATCGTTAAGCTTGACCCACTTCTCATCCTGCTGTTGCGTGAACCATGTTAAAAGCTCCACCTTCAGTTCCCAAACTCTTCTCGTAACACGGCCTCTGGAGAGCCAGTGCACATCAGAATGATAAATGAGCATTCACTGTTCAGCCCCAAGTTCGTCGCACAGCTCTTCGAAGGCGCATGATTTTTTCGCATTGTAACGAATCAAATTTACAATTTTAACAATGTCTTTCAACACATTCAACAACTCACGTTCTTCTTCACCCATTCCCATTTTTTCACCACCAATGCTTCCCGGTGGATGATACAATGTGTGGCAATGCAGTTTGGAGCTACTTGCTTGATCCGGGTCACGACTCCTTGGCGAATCCCTGTCATTGAAGCAGCCCCGTCGGTGGTGACAGCTGTGCACTTTTGCCAATCCACCTGATGTTCCTGCTAGCCTCACCCATTGTTTCCACGCCAACAGGGAGACAAGAAAAAGTGATCGCTGATTGTGCCAAGGTCGATGTCCGGGAATCGTACATAGGAAATGAGTTGGGCAGTATCACGGATGTCGGTTGTTTTGTCAAACTGAATCCCAAAGCATTCTGCCACTCTAAGTTTATCAATGAGTTGCTCTTTCAATGATAGAGCGACATCAACACTTCGTCTTCGCATGGTATTGTCAGACAACGTGAGCTTCTTTATTTCTTCAACAGCTGCCGCTCCCCTGTGGATGTTCTGGGCAGTGATTTCAAGGCAGGGCTTGATGACTCTCTCCGCAAGCGTGAATGGCTTTTTTTCTTTCAGTAAAATTCCTGCGACCATGGCAGACATCAGCGGGTTTTCCGGTACAACTGCAGCTGCTGCTCGTAAAATTCCAGTGACTTATTTTGGTGTTCTGTGTGCTGCTGGTCGCGATGTCTCTTCAACTTCGTCCCATCCAAAGATGTATTTGAATAGACAACATGACAAAAAAAAGCATTTTGCCAATAGATATTCAGAATCATCATCACAGGAAAATCCTAGCTGCAACCACTCGTCTTTCCAGCATCAGTTTTTGGGTTTCCCCACCACAGGCAGTTTTCCCACGGTCTTCTTGCCACCTTTTCGAGTTTTTTTTGGATCAGGTGGCGCTGTATCTGGTGAAGTTGTTTCCTCCATCTTCTCAGGTTTCTCATTTTTGGCAGCTTCGGTAGTCCATTTGAACCCAAACCTAAACAGCATTGAATTGTTGCTCATTTTTGAAGAGAAAACAGCTCTTGCATGAATAATTAATATATAGATATAAGGATCTATGATTCTATCATATAACTATTATAGATCGACAGATACCTGAAAGTAAAAAGAATTACAAGATAAAAAATGCTTGCAAACTAGGTTCGATGCGTAATATATAATACATCACAGATATCTCCTAATTTCAAAACTACATTCACAGTGAAACTGAAACAAACCACACTGGAAGCAACCTATAGTACAACTAAAAAAAATATGCACATCTGCAGACTGCAGATGGCGCTGCAAATGATGCCAGATGATGGTGCCATTTACAGCTAGCCATCTTGTTCGCACTCGGTTCACACTATGTTTCCCGTACGCACCAAATCTTTTCTCATCCGCACTTGTGCGTACCATCACACAGGTTGAGAAGCACTGTTATAGAGGACCTATTTTTCATCCTGTGATGATCCGATTAAAAAATGGTGTCTGCAGTTGCCAAGAATAGTGATGTGCAAATATCGATTCGATGTTGAAGATTCACTCATGACAAATCATGCGGAACCCATTTTCCAACCTTCACTACTTTTCTTAACAGCTTCAAATGATGATGAATGGTCATATGGCTAATGCTGAGTTGCGGGCCAAGTTTGCTTACAGTTACCATTGGGTCTTCCTCCACTGTTGCTTTCAGCAATTCTTCATCTAACTCATTTGGTCATCCTGGTCATTGATAATCTTTCAGACTGGTCTCCATTTCTGAACTTCTCAAACCATCTCCTACACATCCATTTGCTCATATCATTATTTCAATAAACTCTCTGAATGTTTTTTTGCGGATTCACCAGCATTAGATCCTTTATGGAACTCATACAGCATCACATGTCAAATATGCTCTTTTGTGGGCTCCATTTTTTTCAATTACTGTAATATCGTAGGGGTGGCGTTGTAACTGTATGAAAAACACCAGAGAAAATATTCATTAGCCTAATCCTACACTAGCCTAAGTCATTCTGTATCATGATAAAACCTGTGCAAACCTGTCGCCGCATATATTTTGCAACATTTCTAAAACTCTTTCACATTATCTTGAGGTTTTTCTATTATCTATTATCCATTTTCTAATCAAGCAGAATTTATGTTACAACCTGATATTTTCCATTTCTATATCCAAAATTCATCTTAATAAATATTTTTAGTAAAATCTGTAACAAAATGCAAATTAAAGATAAAAATTTTAAATCTTACCAGGTTCTCCTACAATTACCTAGTGCTCTTCTAGCTCAGTTATTCTGTAATATTTGCCATTCACTTCAACTGTCACCATTGTTGCATCTTCTTTGTGACCATCCACCAATTCAAACAATTTACCCTCCTCTTTTCTTATGGCTTTACAATATTTTTCACATTCTCTTCTCAACTTGTTCCTGCAAAGTTCAGAGTGTAAATTTACTAAATTTTAAAGACAGTTATTTAAGCAAGCTCCATAAGTTTTGACTAACAATATTTAAATTTCAACACTTGTTTGAAATGTATGCCTTTTTGTGAAATACTTGATTTGAATCAGATACTAATGTACAAGATAATTGGACTGTTACCTGTCAGTTACATTCATCTTATCAATAGTAGTGATAATTCCATAATCCTCTAAAACTGCTGATGCAACTGCTGCACCAGCTCTGTCACTTACTTGATACCTGGTAAAAGACATTTTATATCAAGTTAATATTCTAACAATATGTTCATTGGACAGCAGTGTCCAAGATATGGACTCTATTAGCAACGTTACATGGATTATAAATAATTTTTTCAAAGGTATTTCAATAGAGCAATGTGTGTGTTCAAATCATACTCATATTTTAAACTATACAGCATACCTGTCACACTGCCGAGCCAGGTTTGATAGACTGTTCCTATTTTGTTCTGTCCTGGATTCCTGTTTTTCACTGACACCAGCTGTTTCATCATGTGATTCCAGACTGCCCTGACTAGAGAGACTGTCGAGATCACTGTCATGTATTGCTGCTGAGCTTGATGAACAACTTGAAAAACTCTTCTGAGCTCTTCCCTGGGGATAATAAAATACAATATGATTATGATACAAGATAGTTTACCAAAGACACAAAAATAACATTTTATAATTTGTAGCACAATCATTTCAAGAAACCCAGATTTTCACTGGCCATTAATCAAAAGTTTTTAAATTTATATAGATCAAACTCACTGATTCTTTTCTTTTGCTTGCTCCTGCTGTACTCCTCTCCTTTTGTGTCTGATGTCTGCCAATGTAAGGTATTCCTTAAAACCAATGCATTGTCCTATTATAGCTGTTTTCTGGTCCTCATAGAAAGCATAGTCTTCTTCTGTCATTTTGAGTTGATACAAATATTCCATATCTCTTCTCCGATTTGAGTCCGTACAGATGTCAAACAACTTGGAAGTTTTTTCAATGAAGGAAGAAAGATCACTCCAGAACTTGTCACCACATTTCTTTTTTGGATATCTATCAAACCTACAAAATTACCAAAACTTTAATGTTATGAGTCCAAATTTCAATTATAAACCCTAAGTTAAGTTCTAGTCAAAACAAAATTTATTATTGATCATTCTTATGATTTCCAAATCACTGAATCAATGATTAAGTTAATAAAATTACTGTTACAAACGAATAAATGTAACTACAAAATTTACAAAAGTATGATATATTTTAAATCTTTTTATAAGGGACTGAAAATTTGAATCTTACCTCAAAAATTCTTTGACTAGATCCTGAATCTTGCTGGTGACACTGGGGCATGAAATTGGATAGACATTGCACCAAATCCATTGTTCAATCAGACTTAGTGCAACTGTATCAGCTGCTTGTCTGGTTGTCCAGTTCTCTTCTGCCATTACACGTTGGATGACATCTTTATCAGGAGGAAGCTTTTGATTGGAGAATGAGTCTGTGCTTGAAAATCTGTGACCTCCATCAAGAATTTTAACTGTGTCACTGCGTCTTAACATCCTACTATGCAGTATTTTTTGGCAATAAGGTTATCAAAATACATGTACTTATCAATTCTATAAATTCAACCTGAAAAAAATATATAATTTTAAATAAGAAACAAAATATTTGGAGAAAAAGGGCCGAAAAATTGCATTTTTTTTAGCAAAAATGACGAAATATGGATTTTTTTTATGCATTATTGAGCCTGCAGCCATCTACAAATATTTTAATCTGCTTCAGAGGTAAAAATACATCACAAACAGTTTTTAAATTGTCTTTCTATCATGTCCAGAACCCGAGATAGGTCACTAGGTTCAAATTTTGGTCACACACACATACAGTTTGTATAAATTAGCCAGTAGCAGTCAGTTTTGTGTGCAACCACCTAAAATTGGTTTTAAAGTTAAATCTTGGACAAAAGACAACTATCTAGACCCCCTCAATTTTGATTTTTTCAATCTACCCTACTGCAGTATGCCCTTCAAGGTACATTTCCTGCACTTCAAATTGGACTTTGACTTTTTTCCAATCAACCTTGGTGATGTTAGTGATGAACATGGGCAAAGGTTTTACCAGGACATTTCCACAATGGAAAAACAGTACCAAGGTAGGTGTGACCCAATGATACTGGCTGACTACTGCTAGACATTAATCAAGAAAGTCCCAAATATCTACAGATCTACAGAAGCTAAGGCTAAAAAAGACCCTAAGATCCACTCTAAGGTTAGCCCAAGAGAAAGAAGTGAGTAGGGGGTTAAAAGAAGAGAATAAGGAGTTAAGTAAGTAGCAAAACCTATCATTCATGGGTTAACATTCATTCAGAAAAAGATAGAAAGACTCACCATCATCATCCACCAGCCACTGCCGACAAGTCAGAAAAATAGTCAAAGAGAATAGGAAAGGGGTGAAAGATGAAAAGAAGTAAACTAAGAATGCTTACAAACCACGCAAACACAGTCTTAACTCAAACACCACCATACCATGCAAACTACAGAAATGCAAGAGAACAACAAATAAAAAGAAAGTATGAAGAGTATAACAAAAAGTAGGTTACGTTATGCTACGAGCTACATCTAAGTTCCTGTTAGTGTAATTTTTTTTTCAATATAATTTTATTGTTCGCATATCACACACTGACATGTCACAAGCTGGCATTAATCATCAACAGACTCAAACCTCGACCATTACCCCCAGAGCTCCTGTTGTTGTTTAATTATTTTGAATGATGTTAATATTTTTAAAATGCCTATTGAAACAGTTTTTAAACATATTAATGCTGGTATGGTAGAGTTCATGACAGATGCTGGAAGATTATTCCATCTATCAATTACTTTCAACGTATAAAAGTTTTTAGCGATGTTTGTAATGAAACATCTGCCATGTAATTTAAATCTATCTATTACTACAAGTATTGCTATTACTGAAAATGAACTACGTCAAAATTTATGTTACTGATTTTATTAATGATTTTGAAAACTTCAATAAGCTCCCCCCTTAATCTCCTAGTTTTGAGTGAATGCAAGTCTAACTCTTTAATCCTATCATTGTTAGACTTGTTGCGTAGGGATGGAATTAGTTTCATGGCACATTGCTGAACCCTTTCCAACCTATCAATATCCTCACACAAACACAGGCACTAAAACTGAATGGCATATTCTAAGTGAGGCCTCACTAGGGACTTGTAAAGGGGCAATATAATACTCTTTGATTTAAATTTGAAATTACGCACTATGAAACCTAACATCCTATTAGCTTTTGCACAAGACTCCAAGCACTGGTTCCTAACTTTTAAATTCTTAGATACACATATGCCTAAATCTACTTCCTCGTCAATGCTTGCTAACTGTCTATCATCCATCATGTACATGTAATTATTGTTACAAGAACCTATATGCAAAACTTTACATTTGTCTATGTTAAATTGCATCTGCCACTTATCCATCCACTCCATAATCCTATTTACATCGTCTTCGGGCCTATTTCTGTTGTCCACGTTAAGAACTTTACCACCTATTTTAGTATCATCCACAAATTTTGACATGTTACTGGTCAAGCCTACATCTATGTCATTAATGTAGATTACAAATAGCAATGGGCCTAACAATGAACCACTACCTACATCCAACCACCCCGATTCCCTACCATTAACAATGGTCCTCTGTTTCCTGGCATGAAGCCATTCCTCTAACCAGTTAGCTACCTGACCGCGTATACTGTGCACTTTAACCTTTGCAATTAATCTTCTATGCAGAACTGTATTGAATACTTTTTTAAAGTCTAAATAAATAATGTCAGCTGCTCTATGCCTATCGTATTTATGCACTATTTCATTATAAAACTCTAACAAATTAGTTAAACAAGATTTATGACATCAAAACCAAAATGCAAGTTGTTCACAGAGATTTTAGGTATGGTTAATATAATGTTAGAGCATGTCCTATGCAATACAATATACACAGTTTTATATAATTTGGGGTAAAATTTAATTTGCAATTTTCTCAAGAACACTACTTGATATAAAAATTCCAAGGTCAATCATAATCAGAGTTGAAAATTCTATCGAAAATGCAGGAAAAGTAAAATTTGTTGACCAGTGCAACACAAACTGGCACACAAATGATTCCATCCAGCATGTCTTCGAATACTTCTATGATGATCCAAGAGATTCTAAAATGATTACAGAGGTACTGAAATTGCTGCTGCATCTGGCAGGTGGATTTAAAAATGTATTCTTTTATTAAAATTTAGAGGGAAATGTTCATTTTAAAAGGAAAATACTCTTGTAACTGGAAAACTGTCCTAACTAACACCATCTCAATCCAGCAGGTGATGGATAATAAAGGTTCTACTATGTGTGTATATATATATAGTGCCCACAAAAAGTTTGCACTCACCTTTTTAATTTCAATACTATCATACCTCTTTTAACAGACAAGATATGTTTTCGAGGCTTGTTCTCAAACCAGCCTCGACTGGCCATGAAATTTTCCATTGAAGATCCCTCACTTTCTTGCTCCTGTGGGTAGGTAAAAAGGCTCCTTGCCTTCTCCATAATGATAAGCTGGCTTAAGAGCATGTGGCGCTGGTTCTGGTCTTCCACCCACATGCTCAGTCGACTCTCAATCATTTCCAGCAGCTTTGTCCTTGTGTGGGAAACCTTCATTGCAACTAAGGATGTGGTAGACTGGCTGGTTCTTTTTATCTTCTCACTGTTTTTGAGTATCGTTTTAATGGTAGAGGAAGCCAAGCCAAGCGACTGACCCACAACAACCTGACTCTCACCTGCCTCAACCCTTCACATCACTTTTATTTTCATGTCCATACTAATGGCTTTCCTCTGGGCACCTTGGCTGGTTACCAACACACTCACTTGCAGGCCATTTCCCAGACATGATGGCAAAGATAGATAGCGTAGATATGAAGATACCTACCACAATATGAAGAGATCTACCGCAACACAACTGACACGAATCTTGGCAGGCTACTGTATACATTTTTTTGAGACGATTGCTGATTGGCTTAGAGGATGCAAACAATAAAGATGGCAGTGGACTTTATCATTGGTTCTTTTTCACTAATGTTTGATTGATTTTTTTTTCTTGAATGGTACTATACTTACTATTATACAGTATTTATTAAATGAATATTTTTTTCATGTCCTTAAACAAAAATCCATTGGCTGAGGCTTCATTAAAAAAGGTATGATAGTATATGTGGAAAATGTATAAGAACTGAAGGTAAAATAAGTCATACCTTTTACCCTTTATTTAATATTTGGTCATATCTCCAACTTTAATTACTTGTTTTATTCTTTCTGGCATTAACTCAGCTTATGACAATACTTAATGGAAATGTTCATAATACAGAATTTCTTCACTACTTCACCCAGCTTCAAAATTATGGAACTTCTGTCTTCACTTTGGAGGTGCTGCTTCATGTAGTTCCACATATTCTCCTTGAGTTTAAATCTTGACTGTTCCTGGGCCAATTTAGAACTTTATTTTTTTGTAATTTCAGACAATCTGTCACTTTCTTTGCTTTATGGCAAGGAGCACCATCTTGCTGAAATGTAGCATCATGAATTTCCATACAAGGGGAAGCTTTGACTTCAGAAGATCTAAATACCATTCAGTATTCATAGTAGCACCCTTTTCTTAAAAAAAAAATGGTCCTCCCCAACTTCTGGCCAAAAAACAACCATAAACCATGACTCCCAGACAGCGCAGTTACAAAAATAACCCTGTCATGCTCCAAAATGTGTTCCATGATACTGCTGACAGATTCGAACTCTGTAGAGATACTGATGGTGCTCACTCATGTAGAATCATATGCTTAAGTATTCATTAAATGAATGCCTTCTATTATATTATTGAATTTTACCCTTTTTTGCTACATTTTCACTGAAATAGATAGGGACTTTATAAACACCCTGTATTTTAATCAACTATGTGAAAGACAAAAAACATACAATTACTCTTCAAGCCTGTAGCGGGGGGGGCTCAATGGGCTTGATTGAGACCCCCATGGGAAAAAATGCTCACCCCCAGTCAATACTAATTAACCCCATTATTTTTCAATAAATATTGAACTGTGAAAAAAAACATACAAAAGGGCTTCATAGGTTCATACTCGTATTCCACAACCAATCACTCACTCCTACCATCATCATCATTCAGTCTGTCTCCAACAATGAGACTGAAGACTGATGGGGCTGCTGCTCTGAGCAGTAACAGGGTTGGTATTCAAATGTGCCATTATGATATGGAAATTGACCTGGATCAGGTTGTTGATCTATTTGCAAAATAGCATGTGGACAAATTACGGAAAATGAATTTGCTCTTCAAATTGTAATTTTCAGATTGTTTGAATATAAAATATATTTTCTCTTTGAATAGCAAATGTTGGTGATATTTAAGTTTTTTAATGAGGGAATTTAAGAATTTACTTTATTTTAAGTCTGCTTTTTTATACATTTCCAACTTAGGAATAAATTTTCTTTAGCTTATTATTAATAGTCAAAAGTAAATACTGCTGCAGATATTTGTGTGTAATTACTTCACTTATGACCAAAGTGTACAAGATATCATATATGAAACAAGATCTGAGTCAGGCATGAAGGAAAGTGTTCAGACACCCCACAGGCCCTGACAATCTTTGTGTGCAGCATATTGTTCCATGGCATCCTTCTCTGTACCTTCCCACTTCACTTTTGCTACATTACCATAAAATTTGAGCACACCCTGGGAAAAGCTAGCTACAGGCATGCTCTTAATTCTCATATTCATTTCCATATGTCATATTTGTATATTAAGGAATGCATACTGACAGAAGCTTGTTAATAAATCCACAAAAACCTTAAAATCAGAAAATCTTAATTCCTTCCCATAAAAAAATGCATATAAACTAGCTACTGCTATAAATCAAATGATGAATGAGCAAGTTGAAGTACTTAATTTTTAACCAAAGTGATTTTGATATAAAATTTTCAATTCCAAAAGTCAAGAAAGTATGAAAAATTTTTCCAAAATTACATTCACAATATTTTAAGTATTTTCATCTTTCCAACTTCCACTCTGCTTTACCATTTGGCTATTCTTAGTACTGCTGCTAAGATTTCTTTAAAATAAACTGGGAAAAGTTTTCATCTTACCTGTTCATTTAAATGTCTTCGAACAGTCCTCATTGTATAGTTACTAATGTTCAATTTTTTAAGCTTAACCATCGGGTATTTGGAACACTGAATTCTTCTGAAGAGAATATGCTTATTCAATGACATATCAGAAGCTTGTTTCTGATTCTCAGGTTTTGAAATTTCCTCTGAATTTGAATCATCAAAAAGTTTTGGGCTTTTTTTCTGACACAAGTTTTCAGATCTCTGAAACAAATTGTTAAAAATTGTTTTAGACAACTTTACATGTAAATATTTGCTATAGATCAAAATTAATACTGAATTTGGATCATTTTATACAGGTACATCAACAAAAGAAGTTACACTACAAGAAAACTTCAGTTACGGTACTTCATTATACTTCATCATACCCCACCCCCCCGCCATTTTGATCCATAGCCGTTTAATATGTATTGGTGGCAAATAACTTTTTTGGATTAAGAAAAGGTGAACTGGTGAGTTTTTATGCCCTGGAATCAACGCTTGTCAAAATGGCCATTGTTTCTTTGAGTAATGGCTTTCCCGTGCTCTGCTGTCCCATTCACAGAGGAAACAACAGAATTTTGTATAACCCAGTTGTAAACCAAGAAGAAGTGCAATCACTTTCACGTCTCCACAGATATGCCAAGAGTATTTATCATATTGGATATGTTTCACAAGCAGGTGCATATTGTCGTATGATTCCTTCATATGGACAGCATGTGCTAATGGAACTGAAGGGTATTTATTTCCATTATGGAGTAATACAGTTTTTAAACTCAGCTTCGAGGAATCAATAAATAGGCACCATTCATTTGGATCATGTTGTTGGCCAAGGGTTTTCATGAGAGGGTAGAAAGTTTCTTTGATGCTTGCAGTAAAAAGATATCTTAGTGCCTTTTTCTTGAAGATTCCAACCTTTCAACCTGGAAGCCGAAAGTTTGAATTGATCTTTTGACAATTTCAGATCACAGACAAGCTCACTCAGGTCTGCTTGAGATATTAAGTGGGGCTCTATCGATGAACAAGATGGTTCAAACATTGGATCAACATCATCCATCAGTAAACCATGTTGAACTTCGTCATTACCATTGTACATACATCAATTTAATTTTCATCATCTAAACTCTATGTTTCCAGTGGCCTTGGTACTGGCAAATATTTATTATGTAAAACAGGCCTTATGGCTGATAGTAAATTGGGTTATTGTACCATATGTTTAGATTTCGCAGTAATGCCTAGTATATTTGTTAAGCAGAAATAACAATCCATCAAATGGTCTTTCGGCTCTCTCCATATCATCGGAACAGCAAACAGCATTTGAAGAGACCCATTTAGCCAGCCTGTCAGAAGTCTTAAACACGTAATACAGCATATATGAGGTGCCCACATCTTGTTCTGATCCTCTACCTTGCAACCAAAATAAAGTTTGTGTGTTTTGTTGATGAGAGGGGTGAAATTTCGCCTTTGAAATTTAAGTGTTAACTCTCCGCACACATAACAGAAACAGTTTGGATGGTTGACACACTTGCGTGGCATTCTGTCATGAAACAATACAAACGCACTGACACAAAAAATGATTAAGGAAAATCACGAATAAAATGCATGATGTTCACTGAGTGAAATCAAATGAGTAACTGACAAATGAAAGTCAACAGTGACGTGTAGCAATTTATAAGCAGAGGCAGAGGAAGAGGAAGGGGCAGACCCAGCCCCCTTCCTATTCTCACTCAAATCCTAAGTAATGTAAATTCGTGTGTCACTCTAAAACTGCAGGTGATAGAAAAATTCTATTTTCATTTTCGTAATCAATGTAAAAAATTACACAGTTCAAGTAAAAATATCTATGTGACAAAAACTTTGTTGACCAGTGATATAATTGGATGACCTGTAATCCAGGAAAAACTTTGTCAATTTATGATTTACCACCACTTGTATGCAAATCCTGGGATTGTGCAGCAACTCCTTCAAACATTAAATCCAGATTTCGATGTACAGGAATATATTCATTTGACCAAAATATTTTCACTGATGAAGATTTCATGATGTCTTGCATTAGTGACAGGCCTAATCCACAACAGGAAACACAAGAACAAATGCCAAGCTGTTCAACTGCAGAATGCATCAACTTTAGATCTCCAGAAGAAATTAGACCATATTCCCAAGGCTTCCAAACAAAAACATACTGGCTCTCAATGTGGAAGAAAACATGGCAAAAATAGAACTGCCACAGAAACTCCAGAAAAACTTGAAATGCTAGCAAATAAAACTAAAGCCCATGTGCAACAACCAGTGCCCCCAAAAAAAAAACTTTAAAAGGGAAACTAATATTAAAGTGCCTGAAGAACCTTCTGACAAAGATGAGCTTGCAGATGCAGTGCTAACAAATGACAGCTCAGAGTGCAATTCTGCAGAAGATCTAGAGATCTACAGAAGCTAAGGCTAACAAAGACCCTAAGATCCACTCTAAGGTTGGCCCGAGAGAGAGAGAGTAGGGGGTTAAAAGAAGAGAATAATGGGTTAACTAAGTAGCAAAACCTATCATCCATGGGTTAACATTTATTCAGAAAGAGAGAGAGAAAAACTCACCATCATCATCCACCAGCCACTGATGACAAGTTGGAAAAATAGTTGAAGATAATAGGAAAAGGGTGTAAGAGGAAAAGATGTAAAATAAGAATGCTTACAAACCACACAAACATAATATTAACTTAAACACTGTCATACCATGCAAACTACAGACATGCAAAAGAGGATAAGAGAAAAAAAAAAAAGTAGGAAGAGTATAACAAAAAGTGGGTTAGTTTATGCTACAAGCTACATGTAAGTTCATGTTAATCTAATTTTTTTTTTTATTGCTAGCATATCATACGCAAGATCACAAAAGATCGCCATAGGACCGTCATTGTGATCCTTAAAATCTGTATACCACCGATTAACCCCACACCTAGCACACAACACTTTCTGTGATGGCATCATGCAAGTTAAAGTAGTTAAAGTTTATAACCATCACTAGTTTAAGTTAAATTAAGCCAGCAACCTATGAAAACTTTTAAATCACTAAAAACCACTAATATCCAGTTGCTTAACTACAACAATGTGAATATAAATGCAAGTACATAAAATTCAGAACTTTCCAAAAGTAAATTTATCAGCAATATTCAAAAGTAGAAACAATATCAGAGAGCCCAGGGACTGCATCCACTCAGTAAGGAGTCTGGCTGACTATGAAATAATAACACTGAAGGATGAGCTAAATGAACAACCAAAGCTAGGCAATTATGTTGTAGTAGAATTCCTGCATAAAATTTATTATGTAATTAATATTTTATCACCTAAAGATGATGAGGATGAGTTTCATATCTCTTACACAAGAAAATGTCCAACTCAAAAAGACACTTTCATCTTCCCTGATGCACTTGATGAAGCCAATGTACATTTATTAGACATTAAGTATATTCTACCCAAACCAAAAGTATCATCCAACAAAAGATATGCTGGTTACATTTGTTTTGGAGTGTCATTTTCTGGTTTTAATATCCATTAACTTTTTTCTTTGTCAGTAGAGATTAGTGCTTTTTATTTTGTATCAAGAGGAATACATTTTTTCTATTTTGCATCAATTTTATTATGCTTAATTTCTACTTATAAATATAAGTCTAATATGAGGGTCACTCAATATATTTTGACCCACATTTTTTTTTCTTTCCAAGTTTCCTTGTAAGTTCAAGAAATTTTGTACACAAGTAGTTACATATCTTTTTTACAAGTTTTTATTTTTCCACATAGTCTCCATCCTTTTCTATTGCTTTGAAACAAGGGCCTTTATTCCTTGCTGGTAAAAGTCCGCTGGGTTCCACTGTAGCTACCTCTTAACCTCCTGAACAACCTCATCATTATTCTGAAATTTTCTTCCATGAATAGCATCCTTCATTGGCCCAAACAAATGCAAGTCTGAAGGTGCCAGATCCAGGATATATGGAGAGTGGGGTAACACAGTCAAGTGCATTTTTGTGATGGCCTCTCTTGTTTGCAAACTGCTTGCGTGGTCTTGCATTATCGTGCAAAAGAAGGATGTCTCCCAGTTTTCTCTCCAGTCGAACTCGCTTTATATGTCTCTGGAGTCTCTGTAGGGTAGAAATATATGCCTCTGAGTTGTTTGTTTGTCCTTTCATGTCCGAGAAGATGGTGGCCATAACCTTTCCTGCAGAGGGAGTCATTTTGAACTTTTTCTTGCATGGGGAGTCTGCGTGATGCCACTCCATGGATTGGCATTTTGTTTCAGGTTCAAAGTGGTGTACCCAAGTCTCATTTTCAATCACAATTCGTGAAAGGAAGTCATCCCTTTCTGTCTTGTATTGAACCAATGACTCAGAAGCAATTTCTTTTCTTTGGGCTTTGTGATCTTCAATCAGTTCATGAGGAACAAACCATTGCTGAATTATCGTATTCACACTTCCTTCACTAATTCCTAGCTCCAGTGATAGCTCCTTGTATGTCATGCACCAATTTGATCGAATGATGGTGTTAGCACATTGCACAGTGTGAGATGCGATCAATGACAGCATCTCCATAAACGTTTTGTAGATGTTTTTGAATATTTCCAACTATTTCCTTCTCTGTGGTTAAGAACTTAATAACAGCTCTGTGTTTACGATGCACATCACTGTCAGACACCATTTTTTAAACTGTGTTAACCATCAGTTTTATATAAGGGAATTCAAAAGCAGTTTTATACAAGGAGGAGAGGTTGAAACTGGAAAAATCCGGTTATGTGAAGGGCAGAAAGTTCAAACTTATGGCCCAAAAGACATTTCAGCCCCATAGCCTATTATTTAGCAAAGAAATAAGGGTGGGGCAAAATATATTGAGTGACCCTAATACATTATAGCTGGTTTTATGTAGTCTATAAATATGTACATTTCCTGCAGTGACAAAGGTGTCCACACAATCTGATGGAGGTACCCAGACATTGGGGCAGGTTTGTCAGTTTTACTACCCTACATTTAATATGCCAAAAGTACAACTAGAACAAGAGCTTGACATCTCTCATTTTACCAGAATATGTAAGAGTAACAAATTAATGTACCATGATTCTAAAATTTATTATAAGCTGAAAAATTTGTGAATTATCAGCAGTTTCCTGAAAAAGTGATAAACCATCTCCGCTCTCCCCTACATACTGATTAATGATTAATTAATGATTAATAATATGAAAAGTAACCAATTTTTGCACCATTATTTTTTGGATACACTGTATATCCAACAATAAGAATTAATATGATCGTAAGCCAGGTCAAAAGGTTTTTTTCTTTACATTACTTAATAATTTCATCAGTTGTAGATTTATATTTAAAAAATAAAATTACCTTTGAGCAACAGTTAAAGAAAGTTGAATTTTTGCAAAAATAATAACAAAAGTCCTCCCCCAAAACAATATGTTGCATCACTAAGTAAAACACACACACACACATCAGTGTTGGCAAGGGTGTTTTAACAGGCCTGGATAAAACCTGGTAAAAACATGGTTGAATAATGTGGTAAAACCCTGTTAAAACTCCGTCAAGCACTGTCATCCAATGCAAAGTCTTGGTTAGTGACAATTTCATATATATGCTAGGTTAGGTTTGCCTAGGTTTGGTTTGGGTAGAACCCTGTGGCTTTTACTGATGGTTGTCAGTAGAGAAGCACTTGTGAACAAGGTGCACCCAGAAAATGATATGCTACCTCTGTTATAAATGCAGCTTTTATCTTTAGAGTAATTTCACTTTTCATTAATTAATAAGTCATATTGATGTTTTCAGTAACAAATACCTTATACAGTAGACTCGCAACTTATGCGGATTTTTCTTACATGGTTTCAACTATACGCGGGTTATAATTTTACAATTTCGGTGCTTTAAGGCAGCGTACACACATCTCACCTTTGTCCGCATTCGCAACACCATGGAGGATGGCACTAACAAGAGTGTTACAGCATGCTGGAAGGAATTCAACATTGCCAATTGCATCACTTTTGTGTTATAGCTATGTTATACATATAACAGAGTTACAATATATAGTGATTTAAAGGTGATTTAGGGGATTTTTTTTTTTTTGTTTCTGACTTTATGCGGTTTTTTACCTTACGCGGGGTCCCAGTAACATAACCCCGCATAAGTTGCTAGTCTACTGTATATTGCATTCTGATTTCTGGGGGTTGTCTGGGGATAGGCTAGGTGGGATTTAGCCTACTGGGGGCTGCAAACTGGGGAACTCATTTCCCTTAACTTCACATATAAGACACAGGGAGATATTCAGAGGCACTTTTCAGGAAGAGCGTGCCTTATATCATAGCATAAAATATAGGTACCGGTAAATCTGAATTTCATGTTAAACCCATCCATACCTCTCCTCCAAGCTCTCTTACCACCCTGCTTCATAGTTTTCCAGGAAGCAACCCTCAAGGCAACAGTGATGGGAGGGTGGACAGGACATTGGTCGGACTCTCCCAGGGAGAAAACAACATCACCAGAGCAAGAAGGAAAGCGATAGGGCATACAATATCCAAACACCAAAGCACTTCCCATCGCTAGAGAATACAGGCCAGGCATGTTCTATCAACATACCGATCAGGAGAACCAAACATCCAGGGAGGATTGAGACAAAAACCAACAGCAAGGAGTGTGGTTGATGACCATAACACATCATAGGCCAGAGGTAGCAAGGCCTCTGGATGGAAAGTATGATTCCTCAAATTAACATGTAGCCCTGATTGTTCATTAGGTGATCATTAGGTTTTACCGGCATTTTGGTAAAACCCTGGTAAAACAATCAAAAGGCTTCTCTCTCTCTCTCTCGCGAAACGTAATGAACTACTACAGGTGGCAAGCCTCTGCAAAGGGAACCCTAAGGAGTTCTTCAGTTATGTTAATAGTAGAAAGCCCATTAGAAGCATGATAGGTCCGTTAAAGGACTGAAGCGGCGTTCTGTGGACCTCCAACGCGGACATCACCAATGTGCTCAATGAGTACTTTGCATCATCCCCGAGCCAGGCATGAGGCACGAAGGTGCTGGCATGGATAGTGTTTGATGTACCATGATAGTCATTGCCGATAGAATAGACAAACAGCGCGTTTAAGGCTCCTGGGCCAGACCAGTTTCTCCCTCCCCAGTGTTGCGGGAGGTGCACGACCAGGTGGCTCCCCACCTGGCTACAGTCTTCAACAAATCGTTGGAGATGGGCCAGGTGCCTGGTGACTGGAGGGAAGCCAACGTGACCCCTATCTTTAAGAAAGGGGATCACGAAAGTCCAGGGAACTATCGTCCCATTAGTCTCACTTCAGTTGTAGGTAAATTATTAGAGAAGATAATAGCGGATAGGATCAATGACCATTTGGATTCCTACAAGCTGCTTGGGGACTCCCAACATGGATTTAGACAGTATAGGTCGTGTCTCACCAACTTGCTCGAGTTTTTCCACATCATGTTGAGTGAGTATGATAAGAGTAGGGCGATTGACATACTTTATCTTGACTTTCAGAAAGCCTTTGATAAGGTACCTCACCACCAGCTAATGGCGAAAGTGTGTGCGCTGGGTATCAGTGGGGAAAAGTAGGTAGGTGGATTGAAAACTGTCTGAAGAATAGGTGGCAGAGGGTTGTAATTAAAGGGGCTAGTTCGGATTGGGCCTCGGTCACTAGCGGGGTTCCTCAGAGTTCCTTTTGGGCCACTGTTGTTTATCATTTACATAAATGATATAGACGGTGGCATCGTCAGTTGGATCGCCAAATTTGCTGATGACACCAAGCTTGGGGCCAATGTTGGGACACTGGAGGCGATCGAGCAACTGCGTGCGGACCTAGGTAGGATAGGAGAATTGTCCAAAAAATGGCAAATGCCGTTTAACTTGGGTAAATGCAAGGTGATGCACATTGGCTACGCCAATCCCAAGTCGGACTACTCGATGTTGGAGAGTAATATCGAGGTGACTGATTTGGAAAAGGACTTAGGTGTGCTAATTAGCAGCGACCTTAAGTTTACCAAACAGTGCTTAGAGGTGGAAAAGAAGGCCCAGAAGCTGTTGGGTTGTATCAGGAGGCAATTTCAGTTTCGGAACAAGGAGATTGTGCTCTCTCTGTACAATTCCCTGGTTCGGCCGCACCTGGAGTATGCTATGCAGTTCTGCTCGCCCACCCTCAGGAAAGATATTGAGAGGCTGGAGTGAGTGCAGGCGAGGGCCACAAAGTTAATCCCTTCTGTTAGGCATATGGGCTACAATCGATGGTTACGCGCCCTGAACTTGTTTTCGCTGGAAACTCAGAGGCTGCACGGTCAACTGATCGAGGTTTTCAAGCTCTTACGCGGGTTCAACGATGTCGATTTTAGAAGCATGTTTAGTTTAAATGATAACCCAACTCGCAACAATGGTTGGAAGTTGGATTTGAAATGGTTTAGGACTAGTGTGTGTGGGAATTACTTTACCTATAAGATCTGTGACATGTGGAACAGGTTACCTTCAGAAGTTGTGAACAGTTCCTCTGTGGATCAGTTCAAGAAAAGGTTAGACCAAATCTTGCACACTATTTGAGGGTGTAGAAAATTTTCCCTGGCACCCGTTGCCATTGGTACCTTCTCAGTATGGGCCGCAAAGCCTTTTGAGGTACTTCTTTTCCTTGTAACTCCTTGTAACTCTCACACACACACACACACACATATATATATATATTTACCTTAACCTCAAGTTCACAATCAGTGAAGTTCATATTTTCTTCAACAGGAATGTCTTCAATCCATTCATCTTTGATCTGATCACTCTGAAATTGGTTCTTTTCATCACATTCAATAATTAATTCTGTATTTCAATTCATTTCTTAGTTTAATAAAATTGCCTTATAATCTATTAAAGCTTTAAAAATTAATTCATCAGCTTAATGTTTTCATGCATGTATTATTAAATAAATTACTAATCTCAGTCAATACGCTCTAGTCATTAGAAGAATGAAAAAGATCTTTATATTTGTTTTCATTGTGCCATGAATGGAAATCCACTTAAACTACATAAGAAAATAAATTTTTCATATTTATTCTTTACCTCCCATTTATCACCAATGTTCCTAGAGCCAATTGAATCTTCTTTAAAGTAATTTGTTTCACAGAAACTGGCTACTTCTTCTTTAATATCAACTTCATCTTTAATGTTCCAATAATCTTTCAAATTGCACTCACTTTCACCTTTTTCCATTTTGAATTTCAAGACATCAAGTACATGATGGAAAAAAATTAATTTCCTCAGCAAAAGTGGCTCTCTTTAATAAACAGTTCATTATTTTTAAGGACATAAAATATTCCTTTTACTGAGAACAAAATTTCAAAAATTAAAAAGTTCATATTTTGCTTTTAATAGTTTCTTTCAAAGAAGTGTACCTGAAGAAAAAACTTAGGAATGAAGACGCAGTTCTGTGCAATGATAACTTGGCATCAAATCTATTATACAGTAAAAATAAAAATGTGGTTTACAACATTGGGACAGAAAAAGAGGCTCTTTGGTAATTGAGCCAGTAAATCTAACCAACACAGGTCTATAATTTATTCTTTCAAACTACTCTCAAACACCAATATTCATGGCTGAAGTTTTGATTATCATTTTAGTCTTCAAACATAAATCAAACAATTTTAGTTATTTCAATAAGAATCAAAACCAGTATGCAGAATCTGTAAAATCTGACACGCAAACTTTTAACATATGATGCTTGTAAATATATGAAGAGTCTACAGGGAAAATTGACACCAGACATATGAAACTATGTACATGGAGTTTTAAGGTGTCAGTAATATTGAGATTGATGCCTGTGTTTAGAGGTTGGGAGAGTAACCAGAGAAAACTCTCAACAAAAGCTGTCTACTGCTTAATACTAAATATTCACATGTACAGAAAATAATTATGATAGAAAGATCAGAAGTTACAATTTTCATAATTTTTTGGACACCTTATATTAAAATTTATGCTAAGTATGGGTTAGAAGATCTCAGTTTATGTGATGACTTACCATTGTGTGTGTGTGTGTGTGTGGTGTGTGTGTGTGCTTTTAATTTCATCAGGAATGTGGATAAAAGAAAAGAATGGTGTACAGGCTGAGAAAATATTCAATATATATTACCCAATTTATTATAGAAAGCTTACTAAAAACAAGAATATATCGAATGATAATGAACATGAATATAAATGTTAAGTGAAATAACACAATTAGCAAACAATGAAATCACATTCACATCAAACTGATATCTGACATCATGGGATTTGTCCCAATAGGACAGAGCATGGACTCATTTCTGGTAAATGATTTCACATTGCTTTTAGTGATAATATATGATATTTGATCTTAAACTCATCTCATCTTTCACTGCAAAGTAACCCATATAAAGGAAATTCTAATAAAGTAAATTAATATTGAAAACCCTACTCCCTCCAATTTTGATGAAACTTGGAACCCAGGGTAGTTTTTGACCAAATGCCTCATTCTGCAAATTTCAATTCAATCTAAATGATGGTTCAAAAGTTACAGGTCAAGGTCACTGCAGGGTCAGACCATGACCTTCGTCATTTTGAAGGCCCATAGTTTTGGCAATAATACTTGTATACTTTGAAATTATATTTTTTAAATCATGAGACTGAGGATTCAAAATATTAAAGTTTTATTTATACAAATAGGTCTATATATAGATAAATTCACTCTTTGACAAAAATTTTAAACAAAAAAAAATAAGATTTATCTTTTTTTTAATTTGGGGCAGTTGTAAAAACATTGCATATTTGACCCTAAATGGGTGCAGTTCACTTAAATATAGAAAGGGATCCAAATTCTCTGATCCAAAAACACAAAAGGAGGTACACAAAAAAAAATCTTGTAAAACTGTTGTATGACAACAAAATTACAATAAAATTACTTCAAGCTGGAATGACTGTTACTGGTATTACATTTTTTATTTTTAAGAGAAAAGTAACACAATGAATGCACACGACTCTCCTTTCTGGAGAGAGTATCTGACCCAATCAGTGGGTCAAATGAATTTTGACCTATGAGTCAATGAAGGTTTGACCACTTTTGGGTGCCTCAGAAGTAAAATTGAACAGTATAAATCATAATCCCCATATTTCTGGAACTACAAAGAAAACTAAGATATTCTCATAAGCAAACAAGTTATTTTTCTGCACTCAGTGACCTTCACCAAATGACAACTCATATTTTCAACAACTATGTTGGAATAGGTTCCCCAGTCCCTGGGCAATATTGTGGGAAAACTGGAGTACCCACCTGGATTTAACTCTGGAAACTTCTTCGTATGGTAGGAATCCAATTCTACTGGCCAGCCACAAAGTACATGCAGATTAAGTAGACTGGAAGGCAGGAGATGAAACTGTGTTCAAAAATCTTCTCCAAAGTAGTGCACTAGATATCAATTGAGCAAAGACCATTCCCAAAAATGTCAAGCAAGAAGAGCAGGACCACCACAGTGCATTCAAGCAATGGAAATCAAACAGTATAGGCTGAGATGTTAAGGAGTGGGTAAAAGGAAAAGGTGTTCAGGCAGAAAAAGGAAGAGAAAAGCAGTGTTGGAGTCCTCGAGGCCGGCCTCAATGCCAATTTTCCACGGCCTTGGCCTCGCTATGTAATGCCTCGGCCTTGTCCTCGGTCTCGACACCTTCTGGCCTCGAAAAATACGCTGAGGCCGGTCGAGGCCGCCCGTTTTGAATTAATTTTTATATTGGATATTCTTATTTCAATAAGAGTGGTGAGAACACCATCTTTCTCTCGTGATCAGACAGGTAGCTATAACTAAGTAATAAGTAACACAATGTCGTTTATGTTAGAATACAAATTTAATAAATTAATTTATAATACAAATAATTAATCAGTGGGGAATGGCGTATAGGAGCGATGGAGCGATCGCTCCCCCTTGCATGAAACGATAAATATTAATTTAACAGAAAAAAATATTAATTTTAAGATATTAAAATAAATATTCTTAAAATATATTTTAAAAATTCATGTGACATGAAACTTATAGCATAGCTTCAAACAGCGTACCACTGTTTGAATACAAAATAATATTGCAGCCGGATGGAGCGATAAATTTTTTGCTCAAGTAAATATAAATTATATGTTACTGCTGTAATGAAAATATAAGTGGAACAATCGCGAATTTTTTTTATAATAAGTTTATTTTTGCTAATAGTTACTTCAGTAATAATGATATAAGCCATTTATATGTATTTTATTGAAATTATTACTTATTTGTAATTAACTAGAATTGTACGTCTGGCAGAGCCGCATATGTTGTTAATACACGTACTCTTGTCAGTCTTGGGAGCGACAGTTGAATTCGCTCTAGCCTATTGTGAGTCCGTATTGTCGTACAGTGGTACATTATTTTTATAATCAAATACTGACAAATAGTCTTGTTATTTGGAGTGTTATAATTATAATCATAACGTGAGTAATTTATTCAACAATTATTTTTATATTTTATTAAAATATTTTTTTAATACAAATTTATGGCTTCCTTTGGCATACTGTATAAGTACCGTAAGGAATCACCATGTGATTGTTTATATACTAGAATTTTAAAAATTAATCGTACAGTAATAACTGACAACATTGATGCGTGCATAATGTCATTTACTGTCTTTTACAGTTTTACTATTGTCATTTACAGTACTGTGCCGATTCTCATCTCATCTGCGCTTCTAACTTAATAATGTCTGCAAATTCTCGAATCATCCAATTTGGATACTTCGAGCATGAGATATTTGAAGAAAATGGAAAGAAAAAACATAGAGCAAGGTGCAAGTTTTGTAAGGCAAAGTCTCCAAAACTTAGTGAGTTCTACGGTACCACTTCCAATTTTACAAGGCACCTGAAACGTGTGCACAAAGCAGAGTAAGTGCATGTACAAATTGCTATCAGTTTTGAAATCATTGGGTCTGCAATGCCTTAACAAAGTAGAGGTTGAGATTTTTGCTTATTTTGCTTGTTGTTGATATTTGCTTGTTTTGAACTTGAACTTACATTTATGTTCATTCTGCAGGTGGCAAGAATATGCTAAGGGAAAAACAACCATCAACGACAACTCGCAACAGAATCTCAATGCGTTTTTTTCTATGTCTAGTGATGGAGAACCAATGAAATACAAGCAAAATAATCAACGGCAGAGGCTGATCTCTGAGGAAGTAGTGAGGTTCATGGTAGGATGCAGCCTACCACTTTCCATTGTTGAGGACAAGCACTTCCGGAACCTTCTGCAAGTTTTGGATCCAAGGTAAATGAAATGTTTTTTTGCTCCCCTCTATCCTCAAGGGGCATGATTATGCCTTGCTGAACTCCATCTTACAGAGCAGCATAGGCTTGGTGCATTTATTTCATTTAAAAACTGTTAACGTTTGAATATTTTTTGTTGGAAATTTTAGGTATCAGCCCATGGCAAGGTCAACATTGACAAGTCAGACACTTCCCAAGTTGAGAGCTGAAGGAATCAAGAAGGTCATGGACTTGCTGTCCCACCATAGCAGTATCTCCTTGACGACTGACATATGGACTGATAGGACCATGCGCAGCTACTTGGGTGTAACAGCGCACATCATGGGCACAAACCCTAGAACTAGAAATTATGGGTTGTTGTCTGTTCTCCTGACCTGCCAGCGCTTCCATGGGAAGCACACAGGGGAAAGAATTGCACAAGCATTTGAAAGCATTCTGGAAGATTATAACATAGGAGCAAAGGTTGGTTAAGGCTGTCATTGTTAGGGTTTTAAACTGTCAATGATAAATAGAGATAAATGCACCAGCTATAGCATTAATTTTTTTTGCTATTTCAGGTAGAGTACATAGTCACGGACAATGCTGCAAACATGAAAAAAGCTTTCAAGGTTCAATTTCCAGTAGAGGGTAATGAAGAGACAGCTTTTGAGGAGGACATTGAGGAGGACCAGGAAGTGGAAGATGAGACACTTTGGGAGGAGCTGGACGAAGAAGATGAAGCTCATGTTGACGCTGCATTGAGAACAAGCTCAAGGCAGCGGATATCTTGCTTCGCCCACACACTTCAACTTGTGGTTCGTGACGGGTTAGCAGACATGAAGTGTGTCAGCCGAGCGATCGCCAAAGTTACGAAGATCTCCACTCTCTTACACAAGAGTTCTGTTTTCAAAGAAAGGTGAGTAACGGTTTCAGAGCTGCCAACTACTATGGATTTTCCATATTTTGTTTGGTAAGGTTGGCAGCTCTGCCTTTTCAATTGTCTGGTGTGAGTGTGAATGGAAGACATTAAAATGCCTTTCTTATTTCTAGGTTTGAAGAAAAATTTGGAGATGGCCGAACCATACCTGCAGCAGTGGCTACTCGCTGGAACTCAGTATACCACCAGCTTCGGTCACTGCTGGGGATGGAAGGAATGGACCTCAAGAAATTGGCTGAGGTGTGCGATACCCAAGAGTTTGCTCATGCTCTTCTGATTCGTCACGAGTGGGGGCAGTTAACTGAGCTGTGCAAAATTCTGGAGCCATTCGCCGAAGCCACCAACTTGACTCAGGGTAAGAGTTTTAGTGGCGCAAACATCCCCTGAACAATCAATCAAATTTACAATGTATAAATAACTTTGTCATTTGATTGGTGGTAATTAGTTCAAAATCGTTCATCAATGTAAATTTTGTTTTTGTTTTACAGGGGATCAGAGTGCCACAATAAGTCAAGTAGTTCCTGTTGTCCTTGATATAAACAGCCATCTCCGCAAGTGGACTGATAATGCAAGGTTTTGTAAAACCCTGGTCACAGCTCTACACACTTCTTTGAAAAAACGTTTCAGAGGGGTGTTTATCAACTGTGGCATGGACACCGATCCAGGCAGTAGAAGCCATCAAGAGCCATTTATTGAAAAACTTTATCTTGTGGCTGCTGTCCTGGATCCACAGTACATGTTGCACTGGGTTGATGCAGACGTGGTGTCACTGGTGTGCGAAGAAGGTCCGGAGAATGCCCACGAAATTCTGAAGAATACTCTAAAAGGTATGTTGAGTTTATGATCAAGAGTGAAAGAGCAAGGGTTGAGAACAGGATCCAAAAAAATAGTTCAGAACTTGTACAAATGTACAATAATTTGAATAAACTTGCAAATTTAATTTTTCTGGACTGATTTCCTTTGCTTTATATTACAGAGATCGTCATAACAGAAGCGGAAAGGTTCTCATCGAATGACGGCGAAGAAGCTGGAGCCCTCTTTTACCACACCTGCAGCGAAGATGATGAAAGCCCTGCAAAAGTGCCCCGTTTGTTGGCCAAATATAAAAGTATAAGGAGTCACACAAGGTCAAGGAGTCGGGAAAAGGACTGTGTGCGAGTACAGCTTGAGAAATATCTGAGAGATGAAGAGCAGCATGGGATGGATGCAGTGACATTTTGGAAGGAGAAAAGTGAGGGAAACCTCAAGTACCCTTCACTGTATACCCTTTCAAAAAATATTTTGTGTGTGCCAGCCAGCAGTGCTCCGGTGGAGCGTATTTTTAGCTGAGGAGGGATAATAATGCGACCACATTGGGCGAGGCTGTCTCCTCAGATGTTGGAGAGACTTATGTTTTTAAAATGTAATGAGCATATTCTTTGAAAAATAAATGTTAGAGTCATGTGTTCGTGTCAAGTCAATTTCGCAACCCCAAAAAAGTTGCTGCACAACTGCATGCTTCTGTTTTACATGCGTGTGTGTAATAACTGGCCTCGACCTTGGGCTGGCCTCGAACACTGCGGCCTCGGCCTTGGTCTCGGAGGTCGTGGCCTTGACTACAACACTGGAGAAAAGAGTTCAGGATAAACAAGAATGAACACGAATAAAAAGCACAGTGCAGGCAAGACCTATGCTACTGAAAATTAATTCAAGAATTTTCTCTTGACTTAAAACTATACCAAATTTAGTAAACCTTATTCCAGTGTATGACTTTTTATCTAGTCTTACTCCCTGTGATGAACAAATGTATTAAACTTTTATAGAGGGTGACTCATCAGCTTCACTGGAAATAAACTCGTGAAGACGTGACTTTAAAGCTTGACTTTTGCCTGAGGATGTTAAGCTTGAACTGACACTGTGTTCTAATGGGTTACTATGCTCCCTCCTTTTTTTTTTCAAGTCCCAACTCTTTCAGAACATATTTTTGAGTATTACTAAATATATTTCTTCAGGCTAACACTGATCTTCCCATCATGTACCATGACTGATATTTAATGATTTATAGAAAGCAAATTAGAAAATTAAGTTTTCCAGTTTTATTTATACAGGTGACCCTCTGTATACACGATTTCAGCTATACACTGTTTTGGTATTGCCCCCACCCTCCGTATACATGGGAGGGGATCTCATCCATACACGGTTTCCCAAGCTGACACAGCTGTGTGTGGTGGACTGTCGCTCTACCCCTCCCCTCCCTACCCTAATTGTGGCAAGGATTCTATTACCAATATTTTAATTAATTGTTATGTTAAATATATGCATCTCTAATGATTTTAACTTCTTTACAATGTATTTTTATACTTTATTAGTACTACAATTAAAAAAATAAATCACAACAAATAATCACAATAAATAATAACACTCTCACCAGTAAACATCATCCGCAGCAACTCTACCCAATCTGCCTACCTTTATTTGTAAGTTAAACCATTTTTTTCTTGTTACTGCAGTAATAATATTATGTGCAGTTAATATATAAATATATCAGGTCATCCCATAAGTAATGTCGTTTTTTAGATCGGAATTTGAAGGACAAAAAAAAACAACAAACTTTTTAATCTAGTATATATTTTCCATCAGAATCAATGACACTCTGCCAACATCCTACAAGCTTTTCAATGTCATGTTTATAAAATTCAGACAGTTTTGAGGCAAAAAATGTACAAAGACTGGTGTGCAGGTCATCTAAAGAAGTATACTGTTTCTCATCAAGATAGTTTTGCAGACTCCTGAAGAGATGATAATCTGAAGGCGCAAGGTCTGGAGAATATGGAGGATGTGGAAGTTTTTCCCACCCAAGCTCCTCAATTTTTGCAGAAGTGATCCAAGCGGTATGAGGACATGCGTTGTCGTGGTGGAACACGATTCCTTTCCAATTAACCAAAGGAGGTCTCTTTTCTTTTAGTGCAGTATTCATTCGATCCAGTTGTTGACAGTAGACTTGAGCGGTGATTGATTGGTTGTGTGGTAAGGTTTCAAAGTGTATTACACCACCTTTATCCCACCAAACACTAAGCAACACCTTCCAAGGTTAAAGATTTGGTTTTGGCTGTGGTGTTGCTGCTTCTCCAGCACAAACCCACTGTCGACGGCGCTTAACATTCTGGTACAGTATCCACTTTTCATCACCAGTCACTAAACAGTGCAAAAATGGATCTTGGAGTTCACGAGAATGAAGAGCTTTGCTAATGTTTACCCGCACTCTCAGATTGTTGACCAACAATTCATGTGGCACCCATTTTCCTAACTTAGGCACTTTCTCGAGTTGTTGCAAATGTTGATGGATGGTGGACGGGGATGAATTGAGTTTCTGGGCCAATTCTTTGACAGTTGTTGAACAGCCTTCTTCAAGTGCGGCTAACAGCAGGTCATCATTAAACTCAGCAGGGCATCCAGAGCGTGCTACATCTGTCAAACAGCAGTCACCATTCCTAAACTTTTGAAACCATCTTTGACATTTCCTCACATGCAGAATATCGTTGCCATGAACTTCCTGAATGTTTCGCGTTGCTTCAGTAGCACTATTCCCTTTTTTTAATTCATAAAGCACTATATGCCTGATATGCTCTTCTGATACCGCCATGTTTATGAGGGGTTCACATAAAGCAAAATACACTTCTTCACTGGTCAAGGTCTGTAAAGTATGTAGCAAAACACGATAGATCTCCTTTTAGATATAACCTTCGGAAAATTTATGCTTAAACTGAGTACGACTAGTTTAAACTTAATCTATCATAAAAATTGACATTACTTATGGGATGACCTGATACATGTGTATATATAGTGTGTATTTTGGTGTTTCTGTATGTGTTTTAGTGATGTATGAGGAAATATAGTTGGTCATAGGGAGGGGGTCATTTGGTCTAGGAAATGATTGTAATTTTTCCCATATGGTATTAGTCCCCATATGCAGAGTTTCCGTTTACACAGGCGTTTTCAGGAACCTAACCCTCATTTATACCGAGGGTCACTTGTAACTTGATTTAATAGAACAACTTCAAACCTACCATTTCTAGATTTAAAGAAAAACCTTAACAGTAATTATTTACAATTTATTCTGGAGGTTCTACACAATAAGAAACTTTAATCTTTAATTAAATGATGAAATTAATAGGTTAGTTATAATGAGCATAATCATCATTTATGTACAAAACAGTAGAATTCTGAATAAATTTAACTTTAACTTGGGAGGGTCTTACCTTCCTACATTTTGACCACTGTATTCACTGGAATTCTTCTCACTTGTTTATTTCTTAATTTATTTGGACAAAACAACATGTACAGGCACTTAATGAATTCATATGCAATAGCTTAATTAAAGATTTATAAGCCAAAGCTGCAAGAAAAGGGTACACACTGGCAATGCTTCAAGTAATTTGGACTCGCATGCACAATACTGGATTGCCTGCCTTGAAGGAGCACTAAGTTCTGGATCCTTAGTGCTAAACTTCAAAAACAGCTACCTTCTGGCTTCAGTAATGGACTATGATCTCGCCTTTTCTTGAGTTCAACAGGGACTATCGGGGCTAAATACTGGATGAGGTTTTTTAACACTAGCTCCAGAGCTGTTTCTAGCAAGATACGCTATTAAACTGACTTGAGCACTTTTGCATTAGCTGAAGTATTCTGCCTATGCTTGACTAGATGGACTTAATTAACACTTTTAACTAGAAACTATGAAAGCTGAGTGGCTGGAAAGAGAAAAAAAATATGGGTATTTAAAAATTTTAAAAAACCAAGAAATGAGAATTAGCAAAACCATACAGCAAAATGTTAGAGAAATAAAACTGGGCAATGTATGGTTATCAGGGATATTAGCTGTAATATATTGTACCATTCCATCTAGAAGCTGTTCTCAGAGCAAACCTTCCCTGCTCACTTCCATTCTTCTTTCTCATATCTTTGTCATAGTCTTTATACATTTCTAATTGTTATGCTATTAAATTTACCACAATCTTTTGTCACAATTATTTATCTGTAGTATTGAATGAATATTATGAGTAAACAAATTGATTTGTATATGTGCCATTTATTCATGAATAACCTTAAGTTAAAAACTTCACTGTACATTTCTTTATTTGCTACTGCCACATGAAGAGAAGATGGAAGACTTCTGTCAGTAAAGATTTGTCAGGTTTATGGCAGCAACTGGTACCTTCATAGACCTTTAACACTTGCCTATTAAATGTTCAAGGCTATTCCTCACAATTCCAGGGCCTGAAATGATTTCAACAGGGGTTCCTGATGATTAATTCAAAGTTATTAAATCACCCAATTTAATCAACTGACTTTTTTCATAAAGGAAATCAATCATTTTAAAAAATTTATTCTATCAACTTTTTAAAATATTTAACACTAATAAACAAACAACTGGAGAGACTCTGCTACAAAGTACCAACTTCACTATATTCATAGTAAATTTAATGAGAAACTAGCAACTGCTCTCTCAGCTGCAGACAGTTGCCAATTCACCAGATATCCATAGATAATTACACAGGCCTAGGATGTTTTTGTTGTCCAAAATATTTTATCACTTGTATAGTAATTTTTGCATGGTGATTCTGAAAATAATATTCATTTTTTGCCATCACATACAGATTTTTCACAACATGTCATATTACATACGCAAGTAATTTTCACTAAATTTTTATTAAAAACCACTGCCTATAAATGCTTGGTTTCACCAAGACATCAAAGAAATGGAGAAGAGATATCAGGAAAGGTGGGGCATTTGAACCGAATTGAATTGAATAACCTTTATTAATAATAAAATACATTCTTTTCAATTTACAATGACATGAATAATTGTGAAGCTCGACTATTTATTTTATTTAATTTGGCCCTTAAGCATGATGGCTGATTACTGTTGAATGTTGAAATGGGATACTCCAGAATTATTACATAAAAGAAAAGGAACAGCGTGTACATTCGAGACTAAAAGGCATAGATCTCACAAGAAAACTTGGGACAAATAAAGATCCACAGAACAGATCTACAGAAGCTAAGGCTAACAAAGACCCTAAGATCCACTCTAAGGTTAGCACAAGAGAAAGGAAAGAGGAGGGGGTTAAAAGAGGAGAATAAGGGGTTAAGTAAGTAGCAAAACCTATCATTCATGAGTTAACATTCATTCAGAAAAAGAGAGAGACTCACCATCATCATCCACCAGCCACTACCAACAAGTCAGCAAAATAGTTGAAGAGAATAGGAAAGGGGTGAAAGCTGAAAAGAAGTAAAATAAGAATGCTTACAAACCATGCAAACACAGTCTTAACTCAAACACTATCATACCATGCAAACTACAGACATGCAAGTAAAGAGAGGATAAGAAAAAAAAAAAGTAGGTAGAGTATAACAAAAAGTGGGTTAGTTTATGCTACAAGCTACATCTACATTCGGGTTAGTCTTAATTTTTTTTTTTTTTTTAATAATTTTATTGCTGGCATATCACAAGCTGGCATTAATCATCAACAGACTAATCTCGACCATCACCCCCAGAGCTCCTATTACTGTTTTATTATTTTAAACGTTAATATTTTTAAAGTGCCTATCTAAACGGTTTTTAAACATATTAACACTGTTAGAGTTTACGACAGATACAGGAAGATTATTCCATTTATCAATTACTTTAAACGTAAAAAAGTTTTTAGCAATGTTAGTAATGATACGTCTGCCATGCAACTTAAATCCGTTATTACGAGTATTGCTATAATTGAAAGTGAACAGTTTGTCAAAATTTATGTTATCAATTTTATTAATGATTTTTTAAACTTCTATAAGCTCCCCCCTTAATCTCCTAGTTTCAAGTGAATGCAAGTCTAACTCTTTAATCCTATCTTCATAAGACTTGTTGCGCAATGATGGAAATAGTTTCATGGCGCGACACTGAACCCTTTCCAACCTATCAATATCTTCACGCAAATACGGGCACCAAAACTGAATGGCATATTCTAAATGAGGCCTGACTAGGGACTCGTAAAGGGGCAATATAATATTCTTCAATTTAAATTCAAAATTACGCGCTATGAACCCTAATGTCCTATTAGCTTTTGTGCAAGACTCCAGGCACTAGTTCCTAACTTTTAAATCCTTAGATACACATATGCCTAAATCTACTTCCTCATCAATGCTTGCTAATCGTCCATTGTCCATTGTGTACATGTAATTATTGTTATGAGAACCTATATGCAGAACTTTACATTTGTCTATGTTAAATTGCATCTGCAACTTATCCGTCCAGGCCATAATCCTATTTATATGGTCTTGGAGCCTATTTCTATCATCCACATTAACAACTTTACTGCCTATTTTAGTATCATCTGCGAATTTTGACACATTACTGGTCAGGCCTACATCTATGTCATTAATGTAGATTACGAATAGCAATGGGCCTAACACTAAATCCTGAAGGACACCGCTACCTACATCCAACCACCCCGATTCACTACCATTAACAATGACCCTCTGTTTCCGAGCACAAAGCCATTCCTCTAACCAGTTAGTTACCTGATTGTGTATACCATGTGCTTTAACCTTCGCAATTAATCTTCTATGAGGAACTGTATCAAACACTTTTTTAAAGTCTAAATAAATAACATCAGCTGCTCTATACCTATCGTATTCATGCACTATTTCATTATAAAATTCTAACAAATTAGTTAAACAGGATCTATGGCAACGAAACCTATGCTGACTACTATTAATAAAATCGCGACTTTTTAAGTGATCAATGATATGATCCCTAACTACGGATTCCAAAAGTTTACCAATAATCGACATTAAGCTAATAGGCCTATAATTGCTAGCTACTGTGCAATCACCTTTTTTAAAAATGGGTTTAACATTAGCTAATTTGAAGTCTTCAGGAATAATCCCTGCTTCCAGTGACTGATTAAAAATCTATGTTAAGGGGCCTATGATAACGTCTTTCAAATCTTTCAGATGTCTAGGATAAAGCACATCAGGGCCTGGAGCTTTGCTAACTTTTAGCTTATTGATATAATGGGCAATCTCACCCTCACGGTAAAAACTGTCGCAAAAAAGTTATTAAAAATACCCGCTATTGCCTGAGCATCGGAAGCCAAAGCGCAGTTCGTGTCCACTTGAAGGCCTAATTATCTTTTATCGGCTTACAATTATTCGTGTAGTCAAAAAACTTTTTTGGATTATGCTTACCGTACTATCTGCAGCTATAAGTATCTCTAAATTATGCTTAGCATTCCTAACTGATCTTTTAACCTGACATCTAAGTTTGATATATCTATTAAAGTTAAGCTACCGTGCCATTGCGCTTATTAAGTCTATACACTGTTACACTCACTTATGAACTCACCTATTTCCCTAGTCCACCACTTGGGCATACCATGATTTCTAGCATACTTGACCTATGAGGAATAAACTCCCTTTCGATATTCAAAAAACTTTCTTTAAATGCCTCCCAATGAAAATTTGTGTCATTACCCATAAATAAGTTATCCCAGTCCACTATTCTCATTGTGTCCACAAAACTATCCAAATTGGCCCTACAAAAATCAGGGACTTCTATTACATTACTATCCTTACTGTTTTTTATCAATAGCTCAAACCTAATAATTTGGTGATCACTACATCCCAAACTCTCACCTACTTCTAAACCTTCAACTATATTTTTGCCATTCATCATCACCATGTCTAAAATATTGTCACCGCGTGTTGGTTAGGTAAACATCTGTCATAAAAAATTATCTTCCATGAACTCAATCAATCTCAAACCTCTCATCATTACTAGTAAAAATCTCATAATTAATGTTAGGGCAGTTAAAGTCTCCAACAATTATACTATCCTGATTATTAACCCTTTCACTCACTCACTGGGTAGACAATTGTGTTGCTGAAAAATAAACCATATTGATCCTTATATAACCACACACAAAGGCAAATTTCTTTTTTACCCTGTCATAATTCGTGAGCAAAAGGGTTAATAAAGTTACCAAGAAGTATGTAAAATCTAATGTCAGTACATGCCCTAACTTCAATGCATATCGTATTAATTGCTGCTGGAAAATCTACCTTAACCTTGATAGCTCTAAGGGAATTATGCATGTACAGCAAAACGCCACCACCAATCCTATGTAACATATCATTAGTAAAAAGTTTAAAACCTGCTATATCAAGTTCCCCCAACAAGTCCCAAGTCATGGTATTTAACCACGTTTCAGTTATAGCAACTACTGTATATCATCATTCCAGGAATAAATTATCACCTTAAATTCATTGAATTTATTTCTAATACTACACACATTACAATAAAAGATGTTTAAATCATTTTTTACCATGGATCGGTGTTTTAAACTGTTTTTCATGTTGGACCCATGTTTCCTGGACCCACAATGTTTAAAGAAGACCTTAACCTATACAGCTTTTGAATGTTCTCATTGATTAACGTACCTAGCCTAGCATTTCCTATTTCATTGAAATGCACCCCATCTTTTATAAAAGATGAAAATGTAATTGACGTTAATAGTCTTCTTTCTTTTTAAAGTTATTTGCATTTGTAATTAGTATAACAAAGCAAAATAGGTACCTAATGTAAATTGAAGTAAATAAAATTTATTTATTTATGTTGTTTTTTTCCTTCCAGTTTGCAGAAAATCCTAACATGATAGAAAAAAATGGACACCTTATTTGAAATCAGCATTGTTGAATTATATAAAATCAGTTATTAGTAAGAAAACAACTCTTACAAATTTCTCATTCACAGGCCTGTTATTTATGGTGGTGATTGTCTGCTGGTATGGGTAATGTTAGAAATCTGGAAAATCTTAGAAAAACAGCTGCAAGCAGAGTTACATAGTTATAGGCCAAGAAACACCCTGGGCTAACCCAAGAAGGAAGTAGAAAAGTTAGAATTAGCAATGAAAAAAAGGAGTACTCAAAACTTATACCATGCTTACACTTTTAGACATATAAAGCTTTCACACAGGAATAGTAGTAATAGTAATGTGTAGAATAGACAAGGCTCTCTCCCACCACCAGCTACTGCTCACAGAAAGTCGTGGTGAAAGAAGAGTTATAGGAAAGTAGGAAAAAGTATAATGAAGAATATAGCTTCAGAGTTCATTCACACCATGTTTACACTTATCTCATGTTCTCAGTTACATGCTAGAAGACAGCACAAAATAAAGGATAGTATGAATACTAAATTATTTCATCTAATCTACACCATGCTTTTTTTTTTAAGGAATTTCTTATTCATTTATTATATACAAGTCGTCATCATTTCATTATTGCATCATTTCTCTGTAACCTACCATACCCACTATAATGAAGACTTATCATGTACTAATTTATATTGCATTCTTCCTCATACATAATGGGGAATAATAGTACAAAATATGCAGAATTGTTTTCTCTTCAAAATTTTTGCTTTACAATATTTAAAACCAAAGTTCCACTCTTAGTAGCTTCCATGAAGATGAATAAAACTATTCCCAGGGTTTGACTCCAAAGCTACGAAGTTAGACAGTCCATAATTTACCTAAAAAAGTACTAACATTCCTGCACTATAAACCCAAATAGCATCCCTAAAATTCAAAATGTCTATTCAGAAGTTTTGGCTCCCAACAGATCCCATCAAGCCTCCCTTTTCTACCAATGCAGTATCATTTGTCATGTGTTTACTTAGAAAGCCAAACAACTATTGTTTGTGTATGATTTTGTATTTGAATATAAATTTTATTATTTGATTATATATTACTCTCTCATATACTTTACTAACAGTTGGGAGGATAGAAATCAGTCTGTAGTTTGAAGGGGAAGTTCTATCACCCAATTTATAGATAGGGCATACTCTAGCCTTTTTTATGCTATTTGTGTATGTTCTCTGTAAATTCTGTTTGGGATTGTGTCCAACATACAACTTTTATTTTTTAATTGTTTTATGGCTGTCATTAGATCAGGAGCATTATGCAACAAACATTTTGGGAGCACTGTCAGAGAAATAATTTTTAATCAGTTGTAAGAAATCAATAAGTCAGTGCTTTAACTACATTTTAAGATAAGAAAAGTCAACAGTATATATTGGGTTAATTTACCGTATATTAGGGCATATAAGTCTACTATCCAGATTAGTCAATCCCCTAACTTTCAATTTCAGATTTAGATTTTAGCCTACTCTGTGTGTTTAAGTCAACCACCAACTTACCTACATAAAAAAGTTAAACTTTATAAAAACCTTGTAAAAATTAATTATCAAATCCTTCATAATCATCATCATAATCATTTCAATGAAATAAGGAATGCTTGGCTAGGTTAGGTTAATAAATGAGAATGTTTGAAAGCTGTATAGGTTGAAGTCCTCTTTAAATGTTGTGGGTCCAGGAAACGCTGGCCTGACATGAAAAATAGTTTAAAACATCGATCCATGGTAAAAAATAATTTAAACATCTTTTATTGTAACAAGCATAGTATTAGAAATAAATTGAATGAATTTAAAGCAATAATTTATTCCAGGAACTACAATATAGTTGCTATAACCAAAATGTGGTTAAATACCGTAACTCGCGACTTGTTGGGGGAACTTGATATAGTAGGTTTTAAACTTTTTACTAATGATAGGTTACATAGGATTGGTGGTGGTGTTTTGTTGTACATTCATAACTCCCTTAGGACTATCGAGGTTAAGATAAATTTTCCAGCAGCAATTAATGCGATATGCATTGAAGTTATAGTGTTTTGAAAAAACTATATAGGGCTATGGGTTGATTGCCTGTGCCCTCATCCGTTGGAAATTTCCAACAGACGTCAGTGGAGGGTTACCGACAAAAGCCCTATGCTTTTTCGTTAGAGAGTTATAAATATGTAGGTCTTTAAAGGACCTCTTTATATTTATATTGATTACGGTAATTCTAGCATCGGGAGTTGGGAAAGCCTTATGTTAATAAAAACTGAAATTGCTCACCTTATTTTTGCTGGGTCTTTGTTTGTTTCGATGTAGGGCGTGACGGTCATTTTCGGTGTAGGGTCGCCACGATGGAGTTACGCGGCGAATTTACTTAAGGTAATTAATATAGGCAGTCACTATATAAACCCCTGAAGGAATAGGCCTATCCTTTTATAGTCATTAGGTTTTATATTATAAGGAATTCACTCAGGACTCTAGGGGGGATAAAGACATCCTCCGCGTTTAAAGCTTCGCTGTAACATAAACAGCCCTGAGAGCCGTTCCTTGGTTCGCTTGTATTTTTTGCCGTTCTCGCAAAATTTTGTTTAGTCTACTTTTCTTTGGTAAACTAAACAATAAATTGGGTTTTCTTGTTGCTATGTGAGGCTGATTCATACATACAGGTTCTTTGTACGTATGGCAATTCAATTATTTCATTCCCAATAGGCTATGTCGCCAATCCCGAGGCAATTTTGTATAGATATTTAATTCAATTAATTAATAATTTATATTTAATTATGAAATAAATGTACCACATATGATACCATGTTGTGAGCGCGTATAGTTTTTCCATAAGTGTGTACCGTAGTATTAGCTTTAATTTCATTGGTGTTTATAGACCTCCAGTTCAACCCATCGATACTGATACTAGATTTTACACACTTCTTAGTAACTTTATTTATAATGGGGATTGTATAGTTGTCGGAGACTTTAACTGCCTAATGTTAATTATGAGACTTTTACTGGTAATGATGAGGGTTTGAGACTGATTGAGTTCATGGAAGATAATTTTTTATGACAGATGATAATTACCAAACCAACATGTGGTGACAATATTTTAGATGTGGTGATGACAAATGACAAAAATATAGTTGAAGGTTTGGAAATAGGCAAGAGTTTAGGATGTAGTGATCACCAAATTATTAGGTTTAAGCTATTGATAGAAAACAGCAAGGATAGTAATGTAATAGAAGTCCCTGATTTTCATTGGGCTAATTTTGATAGTTTTGCAGATAGGATGAGAGTAGTGGACTGGGATAATTTATTTATGGTTAATGATGCAAATTTTCATTGGGAGGTATTTAAAGAAAGTTTTTTTGAGTATCAAAAGGGAGTTTTTTCCACGTAGGCCCAAGCTCACTAGTAATCATGGTTGGCCCAAGTGGTGGACTCGGAAATTGGCGATTTCATAAACAAGCATAACAGAGCATATAGAATTAATAAGAGCAATGGCATGGTAGTTAACTTTAATAGATATATCGATCTTAGCCATCAGATTAAAAGATGTTAGAAATGCTAAGTGTAATTTTGAAATACTTGTAGCTGCGGATAGTAAACATAATCCAAAAAAGTTTTTTGACTATGTCAATAATCATAAGCCAATAAAAGATAACATAGGCCCTCTAGTGGATGCTAATGGCACTTTGGCTTCCGATGCTCAGATGATGGCGGATATTTTTAACATCTTTTTTGCAACAGTTTTCACTGTAAAAGATGTAACTAATGTCCCTGACATAGACGATATTGTTCCATTTAGTAGGAAGACTATTTTGAATGAAGTAACTGTTTACAAGGGTGTTGAGATTTGAAAGACATAATTGTAGGCCCCATAACAAAATTTTTAATAAGTCACTGGAAGCAGGGATTATTGCTGAAGACTTCAAATTAGCTAATGTTACACCCATTTTTAAAAAAGGCAACTGCACAGTAGCTAGCAATTATAGGCCTATTAGCTTAATGTCAATTGTCAGTAAACTTTTGGAATCTGCAGTTGGGGATCGTATCATCGATCACTAAGAGAGTCGCAATTTGATTAATAGTAGTCAGTATGGGTTTCAATGCCATAAATCTTGGGTTATTATTCGTTTTTTGACCCAGTCACACCCGTGACCCAGCTATGACAGCAATATATATTGAATAATCAATCAAAACTGAAAAAAAATATATATATTATCTTGTGCAAATTTGTATAAAATGTGTTTTTTCATTAAAATATATTTCCTATTTTTGGTGTTTTTTCAAAATATATTATATATATATATATATAATATATATATATATATTATATATATATAGCGACTATTTGGTGAATATTTCTTATTTTTGGTGATTCTGGCTACTTCTGCGTAATTCAATTTGTCCTGTTTTACAAATAAATCATTTTTAGCAATTGTTCGTCTGTTGAACTCTGTTCAGTTTGGGTTTTTTGTGACGAAGTATGACATGTCAGTCATGCATATTTGATTTTGAAGACGTGATCCACCATATTGCCCTCGATGAAGACAAGAGTTTAGACCTCTTTTTCAATCACGGAATAATTAAGACATCCGTGACCTGCCCTAAATGCAATAGTGCTTGTATTTTAAGAAAAGACCAGAAGGTCTTTAGGTGCCATAAAAAAATCCTAAAAATAAACGTGTGTCGTTTCAGTTTAAGGGCAGGCGAAATTTAGCGGACTACCCATGCAAGGTTGGCATATGTTATTACATTATCATTTGTATAATTTAGGTCTCGGGGGTACGGGGGTGGAGCCCCCATAAAGATCACGCATCACAAATTGATTGGTCCTAATGTTTTGCGGACAGTTCAGTACATGACACCGGTTAGGTCAACTGTACACCCTTGATGATTGGTTAGGTGAAGTCATGATATTTTTGTTTAAATTCGTTAGTTTAAACGAAAATGATGAGTGCAAACTTTTCTGGTTAATTTTGAGGTGTTTTGTACGAAACTGCCATCCGCTTCCTGTGCAAATGCATAGTTTTCAAGATGACGATATCTCGAAAACTACGCATTTGCACAGGAAATGGATGGCAGATTCATGCAAAACACCTCAAAATTGACCAGAAAAGTTTGCTCTCATTATAAAAAGAGACTGGGTCAAAAAAATGAATAATTACCAAATCTTGTTTAACTAATTTGTTAGAGTTTTATAATGAAATAGTGTGTGAATACCATAGGCATAGAGCAGCTGACATTACTTATTTAGACTTTAAAAGAGCATTTAATACAGTTCCACATAGAAGATTAATTGCAAAGGTTAAAGCTCATGGTATATGTGGTCAGGTAGCTACCTGGTTAGAGGAATGGCTTTGTGCCAAGAAACAGAGGGTCATTGTTAATGGAAGGGAATCAGGGTGGTTGGATGTGGGTAGCGGTGTGCCTCAGGGTTCAGTGTTAGGCCCATTGCTATTCGTAATATACATTAATGACAGATGTAGACTTGACCAGTAACGTGTCAAAATTCCTGGATGATACTAAAATATGCAGTAAAGTTCTTAATGAAGATGACAGAAATAGGCTCCAAGACAATGTAAATAGGATTATGGAGTGGATGGATAAATGGCAGATGCAATTCAATGTCAACAAATATAAAGTTTTGCATACAGGTTTTCATAACAACAATTACATGTACACTATGGATGATAGACAGCGAGCATTGACAAGTAGATTTAGGCAAACGCGTATCTAAGGATTTAAAAGTTAGGAACCAGTGCTTGGAGTCTTGCACAAAAGCTAATAGAGTCATTCCAGCTCAACTGGTACAGATTTCAGAAAGTTGGTTGGGTGACCATCTCCGATTTTCTTCAAATTTTCAGGGTTGATTCATACACCATTCAATAGCTTAAATCTAAAATTTTAGCTTCCTCAGTCAAAAATGTTTAATTTTATGGTCGCTTAAATGGTCCCCACCTTCAACAAAAAATGCCCATGTTAGGCTTGATCGGCCAATGCCTTCATTTTGAGAGGCCTTGAAAAGTGTCTTCTAATAGGAGTAGAAGCTTCAAATTTGTCATGCCAATACAACTTCTGGTGGGCTTTTCAATTTTGCAAGCTAAAAGGCTGTGGAACAAATAGTTTCTGAGTTACAAGGGCTTAAACATGGCTCCATTTTGAAGCTTGCATCAATTCCTCCCACTTTTACGACTCTACCATTTTCAAAAGTTTTAGTTCTACATCAATCACAGCTGTTTTAATACTCCTAATAGTCTCTATGGGTTGTAAATTTATGAGTGAAATAAAAAAATAACCAAAAAAGGATTTATTTCTATTTTTTAAAATTTCCAAAAGTTGATATTTTCACAAAATTTGCAAAATTAACATCAACTTTGGGGCTTAATATAAAGGTGTCCAAAATTAGTCAGGGAGTTGATACTTCTAGTAAAGAAAGATACATATGTGTACAAAAACATATATTAAGGAATAGATCTCAAATCAACTCCTTCATATAGTTTTGGCTATTCAAAGAAAAGTACTTTTTGTGAAAAATTCTGAATTTTTTCAAAATTTTGAAATGTTTAAATTTCTTTTTACAACATTGAATTGTAATTTTACTTCCATTTTATTACTTGGTAAGTTAATTCACAAGTGTTAAATTATCTAAATAAGTTTTACTCATAAAAAAGACATAATATATACCAAGATTACTACTACATTTGCAGATAACACAACAGATGGACCAGCTTGTAGGCTCAATACTTGGATCTACTTAAGTAAATCATGTAGAACCGTGTTCTACTGCTCTTTAAGCACTTCCTAGTAATTTAAATTATGCAGTTAGTACAGATAAACTAGCAGTAACCACCATTTTCAGTACAAAACCATAATTTAAGTAGCTTTGTTGTATTACTTCCCTTAATACAAGTGTACAGTACTTAGCTATATACAATAATGAATTCCTGAGTTTTTAAGCATGTGAATTATTGGCTATAAGTTCATATTCTCTTTTTAATATGTGCTGTTTTATGTAAATTCGTATGTAAACTTATATATAGCTAATAACTCTTATGTTTAGACACTGACTCAGGAATTTATTATTGTACTCAGGCTTTAAGTCTGATTGTCTTCAACACTCCATGGCCTCTCAGCCATAAATTGGCAATTTATTATTCAGCTTGACACAGGTCTGTAGTTACTTAGGCTTTTTTTAAAATACTCCTCAATTTTAGATAAATAATCATTTGATAACTTGTACTGTCTCCCCATTTTCCCAGCAACTGTAGGTGGTTCAATTGAACACAAAACATGTTGGAATGGAATCCAGCAAACATCCTCTTGTTCAGGCCATTTAAAAGGATTCTTTTTCATGAAATTTACTAATAGATCCTTCTCAGTATCACATACTTCAACTATGTTTCCAACAAACCAGTCACCTTCATAGAAACAGGCCACATATGTACCAGGTTTATATTGGTAAGCCACATTTTCTTGTGTAGCATTGAGGAAGGAAAGTTGTACATTAAAGAAATTTTCATCACTAAAAATTCTGTACAGTTTAATGCCTGTTGATGAAGGTCTAAAGCAATGATATGAACAGGTTCCTGGGATTGTCTTAATTAAGGAATACCTTTTTTCTAACTCAAATAAATTAGCATTTTCCTCAATTTTAGCTGAATCAATGTAAAGAAATTGTATACCATTAATATTAGATTTGCACCAATCGAACATCTCTTTTGGATTGGTGATGTGACCTTTACTTGTTGCTTGTAGACTTGCCCGAGCAACTAACCTTTTGACGGTGCCACCAACACCATCACAGGGGCTCTTTCCGTGAGAGGTGGCAAAAAAGTTCCATTCACATGTTAGTTGGAAATCTTTTTCATGTAACACTGAATTAATGATGTTTTTATAGTTTTTATATTGACTTGCTGCGCCATCGCTAAAGTACCGTAACAAATATGTTTTAGTTTAGGATTCTGACTTTTAAGTAATTTCAAGGCTTCACATAAAAAAGAATGAACTGCAGTTGTGTTGTGTGTAAGTGAATCTGATATTACACAAAAATGTGTAACTTTTAGTTCACCATCAACTTTTTGATAGCAGACTACCGGATGCAAGGTAGCCTGGGTATTGTCCCAGTGATGCCCTTGTACGGCATCCTGAATTATAAAACTATAGTTTTCAGAGAAGTCAACAAGCACTAATGCTGTAGAATCATTGAGGTTTTCTTTACAGTCAGACAAATATTTTGATTGGGCTTTTGCTATGAAATGGTGTACTTTCAACTTTTTTGCACTTTCACATATGTCTTCTACTACATTTGAAATACTTTTTGTCATTGTGACCAGTTGGGTATGGTCTGTATGAAGCCACTGCTTAAAGGAATCATCATCATCCATGTCATAATCATTGTTTTCAAAAATGGTAAGAAGCCAATCCCGTAATTCATTTAAACCAGGACATGTTTTGCAGTTATTAATCATGCAGTTTCTGGTTTCAGTGTTGCAGACTATTTTCCCCAGTAACTCTCTTAATTCTACTTTGACGGGGAGTGATTCACATAAAAGTTTAAAGTTCTGGTGTATTTCACAAATGCATACATTGTGTGATCCTTTACTCCCCACACCCATACACCATTTTGGTCTCAGTTCAAAAAACTTTGATTTGGAGATTTTGTCGTTTGGATATTTACTTTTGTAAAGCATATATAATTCTCTGATATTTGTCAACAACAGTATTTTCTGCTTGTGAACCTTCCCTTGTGGTGTTTTTATTGATTTGTAGTCTTTTTTACCAGGGTATTCTCTAGTATATTCATTGTTTTGGAAAAATTCTATCACTCTTTCCTTTATTTCATCGCTTATACCCTTGCTACTCTTTTTATTTCTCATTATAGGAAGGATACCTTCTTTTCTCTTTAAGGCCCTCACAGCATTAACCATTCTGGCTGACACTTCAAATTCTTTCATAATTCTTTCTCTGGACCAGGTTTTACCAATTGGAAGGAGTGTTAGAATTTGTATCTTTTCTTGTCTGGTACTAGTTTTACACTTTTCTTTCAGTTCCTCTATCATATGCTGATAACACTTTTCTTCCTCACTCTCTATAGGTTTCTCCGCTTCCTCATCCAAAATGCTAGGCTTCATATGAAGTACTTTTGACAGCTTTGATTTTGTTGATGTTTCAATTTGCTTTAGTTTCCTTTTCGCGTAAAACTTTCGATCTCTTGCTCTTACATACTTAATGGGTGAGCATTCTAGTGAACCTAACGTTTCGTCAAATGTCTCCTTAACTATTTCTTCTGGAACATATTCATCACTACCTGAGTCTTTTTCATCTTCAATCGTCTTGGCTCTAGAGAAGCATGTTGAGCAAAGTTTCTGTCCTGGTATCAGATTCAGTCTAGTTGCTATGTCTTTGTCAATAATTTGTAGTGATTCTGCAAATAAAGTAGGGTAATGTAAACTCTAAACACATTGGAAAATAATTTTAAAACCTCAACATTTGGTTATAGGCTATTCGTATAAAATATTCAAAACATATGCATTCAGTAGCACAGTATATAGCCTACCCTATTAAAATTAAATAGCTAATTTAGGTTACAATTTACAATATAAACTTCTTTATGAAATATAAATATATTAGTACCTATATTTACTTACTTGTTATCTTCTTTCGATGATTTCTCCATGGATCTTGGCAGCTACGTTGCATTTGTTGGTAATGCATTCCAAACATTTTTTCATGGTGGTAGCATACAGTAGCACTATTTGGGTTGATTACAGTTGCTTTTGTTCTCCACAATAGCAGTTTCCTTGTTTCATCTGTCAGCTCATGTAAGGTATACATACCCACCTTCCTGGTGAGTCTGTGTTCATGACATGGATCATCCAAGTACATACCAAAGCTGCACTTTGATTCTTGATTAGAATAAGCCATTATTACAGGCAGTAAAATTAAGTTAATTGCTCTAGTTAAATTTTCTGAAAATAAAAGATCATGATCTATAAAATAGGCCTGGACATTAATGATTAACCATCATGTTTTACATTTATAAGAATATACAAAGCGAAATGAGCTACCCAGAGCCCTTCGAGTCGCTGGTTGTTTTGACAGACATATTAAATTTCTTGTATGTTTTAGACTTATTTACATATTATTACAATTGTAAATCAACTTAATAAGTAATAAAATGGAAGTAAAATTACAATTCAATGTCATAAATAGAAATTTAAAAATTTACAAATTTTGCAAAAATTTGAGATTTTTCACAAAAAGCACTTTTCTTTGAATCACCAAAACTATATGAAGGAGTTGAGTTGAGATCTATTCCTTATATATGTTTTTTTACACATATGTATCTTTCTTTACTAGAAGTATCAACTCCCTGACTAATTTCGGACACCTTTATATTAAGCCCCAAAGTTGATGTTAATTTTGCAAATTTTGTGAAAATATCAACTTTTGGAAATTTTTAAAAATAGAAATAAATCCTTTTTTGGTTATTTTTTTATTTCACTCATAAATTTACAACCCATAGAGACTATTAGGAGTATTAAAACAGCTGTGATTGATGTAGAACTAAAACTTTTGAAAATGGTAGAGTCGTAAAAGTGGGAGGAATTGATGCAAGCTTCAAAATGGAGCCATATTTAAGCCCTTGTAACTTAGAAACTATTTGTTCCACAGCCTTTTTACTTGCAAAATTGAAAAGCCCACCAGAAGTTGTATTGGCATGACAAATTTGAAGCTTCTACTCCTATTAGAAGACACTTTTCAAGGCCTCTCAAAATGAAGGCATTGGCCGATCAAGCCCAACATGGGCATTTTTTGTCGAAGGTGGGGGCCATTTAAGCGACCATAAAATTAAATGTTTTTGACTGAGGAAGCTAAAAATTTTAGATTTAAGCTATTGAATGGTGTATGAATCAACCCTGAAAATTTGAAGAAAATCGGAGATGGTCACCCGACCACCCCTGTATAGGGTTGCCAACTCCATGAAGTTTGAAAAAAGGACAAGAACATCAATTCCAATATACTGTCTACAAGGTTAGGGAAAGAAGTAAAATTTTATTTATAATTTATTACAATTTATACTGCATGCTTTTTTTTTGCATATTTTCTTAAGTAAATATTTTTATTGATATACAGATATTGACCCATTGAGTCATGCATTGACAAAATTTATGGTGACAATATTTATTTTTAAATTTATACTTTTCCACTACATGGAACATTAACATTTAAGTGAAGAAATGAATTTAGAAAATGTTACTCAACTTAAGACTTTATAATTATTTCCTTTTAAACAAAAGTTTTGTTATAAAACTGTTGTTTGGAACAAGATTGTCATCAGAAAAGGACAAATGGCGTCTTTTCCAAACTCAAGAAAGGACAAGGACAAAAATCTACAAAAAAGGATGGTTGGTAACCCTACCCCTGTACCAATTGAGCTGGAATGACCCATTAAAAACTTTTAAAATATTTATTTTGTTAATTATGAGCTCATTATATACTAACAGCTTTACTTGGGGCAGAGGGTTTTGTTATTTTCTCATTAATTGCTTTGTTAATATAGATATGCCGGATATCTGGCACTTTTTCAACTATCCGGTATCCAGCCAGATAGTTGAAGTATCCAGCCAGATATCCGGTATTTACTGAAGTATTTAATTTTTTATTGACAATAATTTTGCTTTCTACTTGTTAGTTGAAAAAAATAGTTCTTGAAGTTTGTAAGCAATATGAGCATCATTTTTTGACCAAAGAGCTATTAGTGACGAATGTGAGTGTGACATACACTAAATTATTATACAGGTAGTAAGGAAAAGTTTAAACATAAATAAAAAAGATTAATTTTATTAACTCGCTTCCATTTATACTTGAAAAATAAATTCAGCCAAAGAGCTAATATTAACAAAATGTGATATTACTAGATGATCAAACAAGTAGTTAGAAAAGAAAAATAATGGTTCAAATCAAAATGAAGACTCTTCATTATAAGCCATCGCTACTTTCCATTTAAACTCAACAAAATTCATGAAACTTCATTTATTCATGCTCTGTGTATTTGAGATTTTTCATTATGAAAAGAAGCCTTTCAGCATTTGATGGCAGCAGTCGATTCCTATTGTCTGCATAGACTCACCCAGCTGCACTAAACTTTTCAGAGGCTACAGAACTGGGAGGTGCACAGAGGTATTTCAGGACCATTGGTTTTAATGAGGCCAAATGGGGTAAGTTCATACGCCACCAGTCCAATGGATTGTCTGTTCAATTTATTGCAGGCATAGAGATATTTTTCTAATTCTGAAGCATAGAAACTTTTTCTGGATTTTATTATTTTAGGACTTGTAAAAGTACTCTCTCCTATGGAGGGGCCGACATCCATGGTCTCATCGGCGCTACTGCTACTGTCTCCCTCATCATATGCTTGCTTTTGTTTGTACTGGTCAAAACAAGCCGATATCCTCATGCATATCTTGGGCAAGACTCTTTTCTCCATACTTGAAAAATTTAAATTGCAATCAAATAAAAAATAAATATAAATCGAGTTAGAAGTAGTGATATAGCTATATATTTTGATACATGTAAGGTAACTAAGTGCCAATGAATAGCTTACCAGTGCCAAGTACAATATTAGCAGCATTGTCTCGTAGTATCAGATGGATCTGTTCAGGCTTTATTTCCCATTCATCAATTATTGTGGTCAGGATTTCTGCTATATTGTGTCCAGTGTGTCTCAGGAAAATGGCGTGTAGCAAGAGTGAATATTTTTTGCCACAAGTCATTTGATGTTATGAAATGGGCTGTGAGACTTATAAAAGCCTCATTATTTCCAGAGTTCGTCCAAATGTCAGTTGTGAATGAAACATATTGAGCATCTTTGAGCTTCCTCTGAATCTTTGCTTTAAGTTTCTCATGCAGTTCTGGCATTGCCATTCTTGAGAAAAAGGTTCTCATTGGTAGGAAATAGCGAGGTGCAGCAGCTGCCATTATCTTCTTGAAGCCTTCTCTTTCAACCACAGTAAATGGTTCTGCATCCAATGCCATCATCTCACCTGAAATTATAAAAATATTTAATTTATAATAATAATAGCTAATATAGTAACATTGAGAATTATAGTCATACCCAAAGCTCAATGAAAGTAATTTTTTTGAAGATATATCTAGCTAATATCCTACAAAAATGAAAAATTATTTTCTATTTAATTCACTTTAAATGACCCTTACAGTAATTGAATAAATTTGAGGTGTATATATTCATTTAATAGTTATACTTACTTACAAATTGCTTTAATTATAGACTTTGATCAAGGATCTTCTGCAGGCCATGCTTTGTTCCTTTCTATAGTTTCTTGCAGCGTTGGTTGAGCAGCTTTGCTTGTAGATGCTTTGGTTTTGAAGTTTGTGACCGTCTCCTGACTCTCTTCATCTGCAGATTCATTATTTTCTGAGCTTCTTTGCATTGAGCATTATGTTTACTTTTCAGATGATTCCAGAGAGGCTTAGTTGAATAAGAATGAGGAGTTTTTCCCTGAACTATAAATCTTGATTCTGTTGTCTTATCACATAATTTGCATTCAGCTTTGTTCGATTTATCTCCATGACAAATTTTAAAATATTCCCAGATTTTACTCATAGACATAGTTACAATAATTCTAAAATGAAAAATGAAACACTAATCATGAACACAGAGTGCAAAATGAAAATTGTAAAATAAATTAATAAAATAATAGAGCATCAATAATAGTTCAAACAAGAGATGCACTAGCAACAAATACAGTATTAACGCAAATTTTTAGCTAATTACAAGCACTGTTTAGTATTTCTTAACTATCAATATTCAAGAGCAGGAAGGCACTATTATACATTTTCTAGAATTACATGTAATGGATTAGGCATGGCTTGCCATCAATATGTTGTACACTGCTTGTTTGAAATCTATTACTCAGTATGATGAAGAATACAGGCCTGTAAAGTGATTATGAACACGCATGCACTTGTTAGTTGTTACCCTTGCAACACCCACGCAACGACTGAGAGCAAAACAAGGTGACACATGGGCATCATTGCCAGATCAGTCCTGCTATTTCTCTGGGAATATTATTTAACAAGGTGAAAATTCTGGATGTTTCTGAAATTTCCAGATTAGTTACTATTTAAAGCTAATATAATGTATTTCGCAATGTGAAGCTATTTTAATGTAACAGTGTTCAATCACACTGGTCAACAACAATTTTGTCACAAGGGTTTTGATGGGTGTTCTAAGTGTACTTTTTCATGCTGAATCTAAATATGAAATCAGATTTTTTCTATCAGGCTTAGTTTACTTGTGACGCTATGTTCATTTTTCTCATTTAGCATGATCACCGGATAAAAAAATAATAACATTATATATATAATTAAGTATATAACAATATTATAATATAAAACATTATAAAAATAATAAATATAATAATATATCATTAATTAATATAACTATAATAAAATATATTAATATTAATATATATGTTGTATTAATTTTTCTGTAAAATTAGTATAATTTATTCCTTTAGGGAGAAAGTTCTGATAATGCTGGCAGGATAAATTTGGTCGGAGCAGCAGACTGTGCAGGTTGAAACATGTTTGTACCTGTTCAGACATGAGTCTAGTTTCTGTGTGTAGAGCAGCTCCAAGTCAGTCTGCTTGTAAATGTCACAGTGTTAACAGCTAGTGTCTGTTGCTTCTTGTTAATTTTACACCAGTGTTGTATTTATATAGATGTTTTGTAATGCCGCGGAACTGTCTGAATCATCCTAATTCCTTTTGTTATGTATGTGGTGATCTAACTTTAAAATCCCAGAAACGTAACTTTACACCATTAGTAAAAAAATGCTATGAACTTTATTTCGGATGTAAAGTAGACGATCAGGACAAGAGTTGGGCCCCTCACATTTGTTGTGTGACATGTGTAAGACTACTTACAGGATGGCTAAACGGTTCACGTCACATGCCATTTGCTATTCCAATGATTTGGAGGGAACCCAAAGATCACACAACAGACTGCTATTTCTGCCTGGTAAATACAAAGGGGATCACTTCAAAAACAAAGAACCTTATGAAATACCCTAATCTACCGTCTGCAATGAGACCAGTTCCCCACAGTGCTCAACTTCCAGTACCAAATCCTCCTGAACATGTAAGTTTAAGTGATGAGGAATCAAACGTAGCTGTAGCATATCACGAGGAAAAAAATGAAGACATTTCTGATCCAACATTCCAGGCTACCTGTTCCTCCAATGAACCACATTTACTGTCACAAGGAGATCTAACTGACCTAGTTCGTGATTTGAAATTATCTAAGAAGCAGGCTGAACTTTTAGGTTCAAGATTAAAGGGTTGGAATCTACTGCAACGTGACACTAAAGTTTGTTTTTTCCGCAGCCGCCATGATGAATTCAAAGAATGGTTCTCCCATGAAGATGGACTTGTGTTTTGTAAAGATGTTAATTCAGTCATGGGGGCTCAGGGTGTGACAGTTGCCCCAACTTTGTCCTACAATGCTGTTCAAAATTTTGGTGTTGTATATTGACATAAAAAATACCCACGTGCAATTGTTTGAAGATTCATGCATATTCGAGTGAGCACCAGCAATTTGAAAAATAGCGATTTTGCTTATACGGCATACGCGCCTATATATGAGATTACACAACCATCATAAGGGATATTAACACAAATCATTTGCCTGTCTTAATTAAAAGCTGTTATCAACACAAAAAAGTTAATCATTCTTATTCTCTCATGGTACATTAAGGGGTTTTATCATATATTCACAAGGTATTATTTCTCTAGAGCAAGAAACCATGATTTCTGTTCGGAAACAGATGATCGTTTGCGCTGATTAGGAACGCGGAGTCTGTCATTTTCAACTACTTGAAGGACTTCTTGAAAGCGCTCCTCATCCCTGGCAACATTAAAAAAGTCATGGCAAAGTTTTACACCACGCTCTGCAGCCTCATTGACGACCTGAAGCTTGTCCACAACCCGTTTCATGTTCAGGTAGTCGTCATGATCCGCCCATTCACTGGCTGGACTGTGGAGAAACTGATAGGGTGTGCCTAAAATGGTGAAGAACCGGCTTGAGTCAGGCCCAATTAGGTCCACCAGGGCAGTGCCACTTTCTGGGACAGGGGGAAGATATGGCTTTCCATAGCCCCCATGATTGAGCCCCACTCTCTTAGTAACTTCAGTGCCTTCATGGCAAAGAAGGGCCTTTCTCATCTCCTCTTTTGTCCTTTCTTGTACTTGGGATGAGAACAAAGCCAGTGGGGCCAACTCCTCAGTTAGGTACCAAGTGTGTCTACCGAGTGCCACACGTGCTTTGTCAACTATTGTGGCGTCATATGGGGCAAATTCAGCCAAGGTTTCGACCAAATTCAAGTCATTCAGTGGCACACTTGCTGGAACGGGGCAAACAATCCACCATGGGACATAAACAGCGACTGTGAACACAGCAAACCATTCTAACTTGCTGATTTGACTTTTAGTCACAACCTCGGCTTTGGGAAACTGCTCTTTGATCTGGCCTGACAAAAGAACAATCTTGAGGGTATAGAGCAGTTTAGCCATCCACCTTGCTTTGTGAAGTGCGCCGGGGTAGATCATTGTGAAGTTCACTGGCTCGGATCCTTTAGTTACAAGCAGCAGACAAAGCTCTACCAGCTTCTTGTAGTCGCCACGTGTAAATGGTTGGGCTAGAGATTCACGGAAGAAGTCAGCCATCTCCTGCTGGCGCTCCTCAAACACTCCAGGCATTGCGGGGTAGTAGTATTTCTTTTTTTCATTGTACGCCAGTTGAGAGAAATGGTTCTTGAACCTAGAAATGCAATTATTGGGATTATTGTATTTCGTACTAATCTATAATATTGTTTTAGGGGTATTAAGATTGATATGATCGATCATTTGCTTGGTGTTAGTATATCTTATAAGTCTAATAAAAGAAATTCCACTAAATTTGTTCATTAGATAATAATATTCCTTGTTATTTTGTAAAGCTTATGACTCACCTCTGGAAAACCATTATGTTTGGACTTGAAGAGCCCTCCACTTTCAAGCAATCCCAGCAAACACCTAGGATGACTTCGCCCACATGCCTGCGACAGGCGCACCAGAATACGGCACGCTCTAATTCCTTTTGGAGGGAGACGCAAGCAGCTGTTTTTTGTCCTGAAAAAAAAATGTAATTGTAGTTTAAGGCCACCATTTCAGGCACGTGCTTTTTGCAGATTTCTGTTAAATCATTCACTGTATTTTGGTATTAATGTCGTGATAAATTCACGCTGATGTTTGAAATAGGTTTACCTGTATTGGATGAAGTTGTCGAAAACCATACCAACGACATTCTGTTCACACTCCCAATCGACCAGAAGTTGTTTGGTTGCTGTTGATATCAAGTCTCCTTGAACCAGGCTAGCTTTTGAGTCAAATGCGGAAGAGGTGGGACTCCAAGAAGCTTTGTGCCATTGACACCAGACACAAGAATGGGCAGGCAGTCATCAGTGCCTTTGGAATCCAGCGTGTCCATAAGTTTACCATCCCAGTGCACCAGTACTTTGTCTGATGGTTGCCATTCATCCATGATTTTTAAACTTATTTCTGACACGATGGAAGCTCGGTATCGGTGGGCCGTCCTTGCATTTAGACTCAGCTTTGATGTATCTCCACCACATGCAGATACAAAGGAGTACACAATTGCACTCAGCTGGGTCGGCGAGATGTTGTTTCGAACACTGCATGAAACAAGTTCTGCCGACTTCAGAATATCGTGGGGCACAAAAATTGAAACTCCCCCTTTCACTGTTCTCCGATGTTTTCTCTTTGGTTCAGCAGTGCTGGCCTCATCAATGTCATCGTCCTCATCAGAGCTAATAGGTGAATCAATATCAGCCTGTACATTCTCAGCATGATCACATTGCTCTCTCTCTTGTCGCTTCTCTTCTCGCATCTGCCTTTTCTGTCGCTTCTGAACCTTTTCTGTGAGTACTTTGTTTACCCGAGAGTAGGTAGCTACTCTGTCACTTAGCATGCTTTTCATAAAGAGTATGTCAGTATCGATGGCATCTTGTTCTGCCTGAGTTTTCCCCTTTTTCGCAGCCGCCATGTCTTTCAACACTGTGTTCTTATAAAATTTCATCGTCAGGCTCAATTCTGATTTAAACTTCATAATTCCAGGATCATCAGCCCATCTTCTATCCTCATTCTTTTTCATAAGCATCATGTAGTCTTTGTCATAGTAAGTTTTAATCACTCGGCCAATATTGTTCCTGCCTGTAATGGTCGGGATATTCGCCTTCTGGTAATGCAAAAGCACATTGTCAATGGTGGCAGATAAAGCCTGGTCCCAATGCACATCCCGAAGGTTTGCTAACAGACATAGTAAGACCTGCCTATTAGTTGGCAGTTTGCAGCCCTTTATTTCCTTTTCTTCTTCTCGGGGTACGGTGCCCAATAACATTCTGACATACTCATCATCTTGCCGTGTATCCATGATTAAATTCTCTATTCACAACATCAAATCACTGTCAAGGGAAAAGAAAAGAGCATCATTAAAATTAAATGCAATAAAATAATACATGGAAAATTTGTGGGTCAGCGTTCCAGACCCGGAAATGAAAATCTGATAAAATGTGCTATTTTCACACTTATTTATGAAGTTCATAAGCTGAAATAGCAATACTTGCTGGTATGACGGTGCTAGCTCAAACATGCACCGATCTCCAAGAAAATTTACAGGGGTGTTTCCTAGATAAATACACAACACTAAAACTTTGAACAGCATTGTAGGACCATTTTTTGATTTTTGGAGGGCAACGGTCACACCCTACTCTTGGTCATGAACATAACGTGCATGAGTGGCGATTGTTCATTGACTCCTCAAAAGTCAGCTTGAAAGCAGTCCTTCTTCACAACGGAAATAAATTTCCTTCTGTACCTATTGCACATGCTGCAAACATGAAAGAGTCATACGACAACATGAAGTTGCTTTTAGAAAAGTTTCAGTATCAGAAATATAAGTGGAATATCTGTGGAGATCTGAAGGTCATTGCACTTTTGCTAGGGTTGCAGCTAGGTTACACCAAGTACTGTTGTTTTTTATGTGAGTGGGACAGTAGGGACAAGCAAAACCACTACGTTAAGAAGGATTGGCCAAAACGCACCTCACTTGTTCCAGGCAAGAAAAATGTTGTGAATAGTTCACTTGTTGACCCTGAGAAAGTGTACCTTCCTCCTACACATATCAAGCTTGGACTTATGAAAAACTTTGTTAAAGCGATGGATAAAGCGCAAACAGGATTCACATACTTGAGAAATAAGTTTCCCCGGATCAGTGATGCCAAGATTAAAGAAGGCATTTTTGTAGGCCCTCAGATCAGAGAATTGTTAAGAGATGAGAGATTTGAAGGAGAGTTGAATGAAGTTGAGAAAGCTGCGTGGCAGAGTTTCAAAAGTGTCTGCACAAATTTTTTGGGAAATCACAAGGCCGAAAACTATCCTGAAATAGTAGATCTTCTTAAATCTTACCAAGCAATGGGGTGCAATATGTCATTAAAGGTTCATTTCTTGGACTCTCACTTGGACTTTTTTCCGGAAAACCTGGGTGCGGTAAGTGACGAACATGGTGAGCGTTTTCATCAGGATATTTCTGCCATGGAAAACCGTTACCAAGGCAAATGGAGCCCAAGTATGCTGGCTGACTATTGCTGGACTCTTAAGAGAGACATGCCTGAGGCAAAGCACAGCAGAAAATCAAAACAAGCTACTTTTTAAACTACAGGTATGTCTTTTCGATCATATTTTAATAAGTATGTAACTATATGGGTTTTTAAAAATTAAATTGCATGTCACACAAAAACCAGACCTGATAGAGAAATTTTACAAACTTATTTGGATTCAGCACAGAAAATACTATAAGAATAAGGTATTTTCATTCTTGGGACACGAAAAAAAAATTTTTTTATTGCCCAGTCATTAATTGTGAATATATAAAAATTATTATGAACAAGTTAGTACTAAGCAATCAGATATTTGTTAATAATAATTTTCATCATAAAAAATTATCGTAAGTTACGGTATTAAAGTGCACATACATGCATACAGCTTACAACACAGTGTGAGTGCACACGTGGTACCTTCCTAGCAGCCATACAATGACTAAAAGGAAGAATAATACAGTTTTAGTTGGATCTGTTTTGCACTGACACAGATGTTTTGCTCTATTATTGAACAATGCTACTGCTGGCTAGTTTACTTACCTATTAGCCATACAAAAGAATATATAGTATATGCTTATGTTTCAAATTGAGTCATATTAAAAATTATTTACCGGATATCCAGCCAGATACCAGATATCTGGCTGGATGCCGGATATCCAACATTTTAAAACTACCGGATATCCGGAATCTGGCTATCTGGTAAAATTACTATCTGGCACATCCCTATTTGTTAATGAGGTTCCAGTATTGTTTGAGATTGCCTTTGTATTTTCTCAATTTGTTTATAGGTAGTAATTAGCTGTTTCTAAGGCGAGTGTAGACTTCCTTTGAGATTTAGGCTTTCCTTCACATTTTCATATAGTTTGTGTATGAGAAGGAATGAGAATGTTTTGAAAGGTGGGACTGCATGCTCTCCTTAAAGGAGGCATGCAGTTAGAGACTTCGGAAGAGCAGTGTTCATTATAATAGTGATAGTAAAGAGAGAGAGAGGGAACATTGCAGCAAAGAGAGAAGGATTGAAGACAGTCAGTAAGAAGTGTGGAAATAATGAGATGAAAAGCCTTTCATTCCATCCAGTCAAGCAGAGATCTATGGGTTAAGCCCCCAACACATGAGAAGCATAGCACTCCATACAACAATGGACAAGACCCCTGTACAGAGACAGCAATACACCTAACCTCTTAGAAGCGCCCTCCCACCATAGAAGAAGAGAAAATGTTGAGAGAAAGGATTGAGTTGTGTATTGTTGAATGTATGGGGATAGTCATGTCGAAGATTGGAATGAGTAGACAGATGGAAGAACTTTGTTTCTGAGGCAGTGAAAGCAACAAGGTTTTCTCTGCACTAATCATAGGTCAGGACCATAGCCATCCTATGCAAATCATGGAGTGACTGTTGAGAGGGATGGAAAAGAAAAAGAGGGTGGAAAAGTGAACAGTGGAATCATCAGCATAAGAGTGGATAAGACAGAAGTGCAATGTAATAGATCATTGATAAATAAAAGGAAAAGAGTGGGTGACAGGACAGAACCCTGAGGAACACTGGTTCAGTTAATAACTTAAGGAGAAGAACAGTGGCCATCTGCAACTGCAGCTATAGATCAGCCAGAAAGGAAATTAGAGATGAAGGCACAGACAGAAGGATAGAAACCAAATGAGGGCAGTTTGAAAATTATAGATTTGTGCCAGACTCTACTCTATCAAAAGCTTTTCATATGTCTTGCACAATAGCAAAAGTTTCACCAAAATTCTGAAGGAAGGATGACCAAGAGTCAGAAAGATATGCAAGAAGAATGCCAGTAGAGTGTCCCTTGTGGAACCCACCATTGATGATCTGAAGATTGTGAGAAAAGAGGTGTTTACGAATCTTCCTATTAAGGGTAGATTCAAAAACTTTGGAAAGGCAAGAAATCAAAGAAATTGGACAATAGTTGGAGGGTTGAGAGTGGTCACCCTTCTTTGGGACAAGCTGAATGAAAGAACTTCCAGCAAGAAGGAAAAGTACCAGATGAGACAAAGATGAAAGAGTTTGCTTTGGCAGGGTGTCAACACTGAAGTACAGTTCTTAAGAAGAATGGGAGGAACACCATCAGGACCATACACCTTCCTAGAGTTGAGCCCACATACAGCAAAAAAAAACATCTTTAGAAGAGATTCTAATTTCAGACATAATAAAGGGGAGGAGATGGAGAAGCAACACCAGAAACATCCAGGGTTGAACTGAAAGCAAAAATTTGAGCAAAGAGTTCAGCTTTGTCTAGGAGAAGAGTGCAACTGAGCCATCGGAATGGAAAAGAGGAGGGAAAGAAGAGGAAGTAAAGTTGTTGAAGAGGTTCTTAGCTAGATGCCAGAATGAGTGAGAAGAATTACAATTGGATAGATTTTCACATTTTTGTTGGATGAAGGAATTCTGGGCGAGTTGAAGAACAGATTTTGCATGATTCTGGGCAGAAATATAAACAGAGTGAGAGTCAGAAGTTAGGGTTATTATTCGTTTTTTGACCCAGTCACACCCAGCTATAACAGCAATATATATTGAATAACCAATCAAAACTGAATAAGAAATATATATATTATCTTGTGCAATTTGTATAAAATATGTTTTTTTATTAAAATATATTTCCTATTTTGGTGTTTTTCAATATATATATATATATATATATATATCTCAACTATTGGTGAATATTCTTATTTGGTGTGATCTGGCTACTTCTGCATAATTCAATTTGTCCTGTTTTACAAATAAATCATTTTTAGCAATTGTTCATCTGTTGAACACTGTTCAGTTTGTTTTTTTTGTGACGAAGTATGATGTGTCAGTTATGCATATTTGATTTTGAAGACGTGATCTGCCATATTGCCCTCAATGAAGACAAGAGTTTAGACCTTTTTTTCAATCACGGAATAATTAAGACATCCGTGACCTGCCCTAAATGCAATAGTGCTTGTATTTTAAGAAAAGACCAGAAGGTCTTTAGGTCTTTAAGTCTTTAGGCGAAATTTAGCAGACTACCCATGCAAGGTTGGCACATGTTCTTACTAGGGTTGCACCGATTAATTGGTTGACAATCGGTAATCGGCCATTTGCCGATTAATCGGTCATCGGCTTTTTTTTGCCGATTAATCAGTTTTCATTACTCGGTCATCTTTGTTTATTACACACAGAAATGCATCCCTGGTTTAAGATTTCAGTTATCCTAGACATGGAATGAACTTAAATAATATTTTGCTTGTTTTTTATTAAATATTTTCTAACAATTGCATTGTTCGGAGAATAATAGCCGAGTTATTGAATTAATTTACTCCATTATCACTCCATTATTAAAACAAAATAAAAAAATTATTGTACCTTGCTGAACAAAAGAATCCATTTAAGCTTTCCTGTTGCAAAACAAAAGTGGCCTTAACCTACTCTCTAACGATAAACAAAATTTGAGATGGAAACATTGCATAGGGTGCATTTGCAAATATTTTGTTATTTTAATCTACTTTAAAGTATTTCCATGCAATGCTTGGAGCCATAAGGGCTTTATGTTATTTAAATTTGTAACAAAAATATAAAATTTCTTGGCAACTTTCATTAAAATGCTTAATTTAATCTGAAAAGAAATTAAAGAATTAGAATATGTAAATAGTTCTAAAAATATTAGATATAAAAAAAATATTAGATATTAGGCCTACGTTTTATATTGTGTGCTCCTATTTACCAGTATAATAGGTATAAGCGGTGTAATTCAGTAACCATATAGTGCTATACACTTATACAATATATAAAAAGAATTATCGGCCGATTATTTTAGGCCGATTAATCGGTAATCGGTAATCGGCTAATTTGCTTATCGGTGCAACCCTAGTTCTTACATTATCATTTGTATAATTTAGGTCTCGGGGGTATGGGGGTGGAGCCCCCGTAAAGATCATGCATCACAAATTGATCGGTCCTAATGTTTTGCGGACAGTTCAGTACATGACATCGGTTAGGTCAACTGTACGCCCTTGATGATTGGTTAGGTTAAGTCATGATATTTTCATTTAAATTCGTTAGTTTAAACGAAAATGACGAGTGCAAACTTTTCTGGTTAATTTTGAGGTGTTTTGTATGTAACTGCCATCCGTTTCCTGTGCAAATGCGTAGTTTTCAAGATGACGATATCTCGAAAACTATGCATTTGCACAGGAAACGGATGGCAGATTCGTGCAGAACACCTCAAAATTGACCAGAAAAGTTTGCTCTCATTATAAAAAGAGACTGGGTCAAAAAACGAATAATTACTGAAGTTAGATGTTGATGGTACCTTCTGAAAGTCTCCATGCCCAAGAGAATCACCTCTGTGATGTGCTCAGCACACTCAGAAGGGCCTCCAGCCATGAAAGCAGTAATCATTCCATGGGAAATTATGGAAGTACTACCTGAGGGCCTCCCAAACAGCTGCACCAAAGTACCAAAGACACCTCCTCTTGAGAGGATCCAAAGGCCAAATTGGAGTGATAGGACAGGAAGCAGATATAAGATATGTGTTCTTTTTTAGATGAACTTCAAATGAGGACATCATCTAGAAAACAAAGTAACCCCGGAATGTGACCTAGAACTTGGTCTGAAAAATACCCGGAGTCGATGCTGTTCCATAGCATAGCCTATTGTACTTATATAGGCCTCGGTGCGTATTTATGATAATTAGCTCTTTAGAATTTTCATCTAAACTTAGTTGAGCATAGGCTTGGGACATATCTAGTTTTGTGAAATAATTCACCAAGCTTGGGTATAGAGTAGCAATCTAGAAGGACTGCTCCATTTGCTGTTAAATGGTAATCCCCACATAACCACACTGACTTGTCAGATTTTAGTACAGGAACTACCGGGGCAGCCCACTTAGCGTGTGTGACTGGTTCGATAATTTTATCTTTGAGCAGCCCAGTGCTTCCATTCCTAGGGTAATTACCCTAGTCTAGGGTAATCACGTATGTCTTAGGGTAATAAAAAAATATGCAGAATCTAGGGTAATCAGACCTATCTTGTTCCAGTTCATTAAAATACAATTACATGTACGTAGGTTTGCAACATTTACCTCATTAGTATGAAAAGAAAAACACTTTGACGACAAAACTGTTCTTTTAGTTCAAACAAACGCTGGGAAGTGGTAAGAGTCCTATCGCTAGCTCAGCCTAGGTGGATACTCAAACCTTATTTATCCACACAACGCACTGCGCAGTCTCTGTCTCAGACTTGCAGTGCCACAATCGTTTGGCGGGTGAATTGGCGAGTCAACTCAAACTTTCAGTCAAAGTCTTTCAAAATATAGCATAAAACTCCCGGTTTTTTTCACTCCTGTATAACAGGTAAGTCGCACTCCTCTCTGGAGTATTTCATATTTTAGACATAGCTTTAGGAATTTAAAGGCTAACAAGCATTAGTCACTTCCCATTTCGATTGGATAATTCGACAATTTTATGATTTAAAAAATGTGCTGTTTGCTTAATTGTGCATAAAAATTTCACCTTATTTTAGATAAACGAAAGTTTTATAAATTTTATAGGCATCATTATTCAGTCATATTATATATTTTTAAATCATTATATTTTTTAAATTCCCATATTAGCTACAAGCTCAATCTGGCAACCCTACATTAGGTTATTTGAATAAGCCAACTGTTTTCCATTAAAGTATTAGTATTACTGATATTCTAACATCGACTAGTTCACCCGTGCTATATCTTCTCATGAGGATACAAAAAGTTACATTATTTGAAAGCTTGAAATATATGATTCTTGAAATAAAAATAAAACGAACCTAATAAAAGTTAGTTTAGATAGATTTACATGTATGAGACCTGATCATGTCAAAGAAAACGATATATATATTTTTTGGACGGGTACTATATTATTTATTGGTGAAAATAAGGATGAATTCTTTACCAATTTAAATTCACGTTTTACGTATATTATTTGATATTCTGTAATATATATTCAACTGAATTATATGATGAGTATGTAAAAAATAGCTGTGCATTTCCTTAGAAAAGCAATTTTCCTCAAAAAAATCTTCAATTTAGTCTCGTTAGGTTAAACATGTTAAACATGAGTTATAGTCTCAAAGAAAACTTTTTTTGCACAGGTACTATGCTATCTAATTTGTGAAAATAAGAAACTCCTTATCATTTTAAATGAGTGTTTTACGTATATTTTGTGATATTCTATAACCTTCGACTGAATTATATATCTCATTTGGTTGATAACATATATAAGCTTTGCATTTTAACAAAAAAAAAAACGGAAATTGTCTTACAAGAAATCTTATACTTAATTATGTGTAAAATATATACGTTTTGTCATGGCTCCATTTGAGTATCTATGAAATTAATTTGTCTCTGTAGGATCACAAAATGGATGAACATCGGCAAAGTACTTCCATTGTAGATTGGTCTTATAGAAACTGTTTTGTCTTGTTTTAATTGTTTATTGATTTTAATTTCATATTATTATTATTTAGCCTGAAGATGAGCATATTGCTCGAAACGTTGCATTAAAGAAGACTTTTCATGGCATTTACATTCCTCCTTGTCATTGGATTTCTCTTGAATATATATATATATATATATATATATATATATATATATATATATATATATATATATATATAGGGTAATCATTTGCAATCTAGGGTAATATCACTTTCGAGCTAGGGTAGAGCGAACGCGACTCCTGGAAGCACTGGAGCAGCCTCTCAATTTCGAAATCTTCCTTCTCCCGCAGTGCATGTGCAGTTGAACGAGCCTTACAAAATTTCGGAGCTACATTAGGGTCTACCTCTATACAGAATTACAGACCTAAAGGCCTTTTAGTTTGTGAGGTGACGTGTATGTATATAGTCTAAAGTCACTAAAGGGAAAAATCACTAAAAGAAAGCTGAATGGCAACACGAAGGGATAAACAGAGCAACGCGGGCTGTTCGTTGGGTTTTGGCTAGACTAGAGCATGGTTATTCATATCTGACTAAATCGTTAATGCTAAGTTTAATTTGGTGATGTTTAAGGTGACAAATGGAGTAGAAAGTTGTGAGTAAATAATAATAGTTAGGGGTAATGTCTATAGCTTCTAAATTAGTAATAGTTAGAGAGTTTAGGTAGACTGCTTTGTGGGACGCAGGAAATCTATGGTAGGCCCTGAAGAATATCTAATTCAATGCACCAGTAAGTGCCTTTGTTTGTTTAGAAACCTAGTAACTTAGCGGGGTCACTGACCCCAAGCTATTACACTGATAATACCCAAATTGGAATACTGCTCGGTCCTAACATCCCCGATGAGCCGGGCGTACCTGACTGTGTGAGGTCGAGAGCGCAAGAATCCAACTCACTACTTCACCAGGCCAACTCGAGAGGAGGGGCGACAAGCTTGACCTTCGCGAAATGAGAAATCATCGTGCAAAACCTTTGTAAGGTGGTAAGGTAAGATGGTGTGTGTGTGTGTATATATATATACAAAGGTGGGCAGGACCGAATTCCAGGAACTCGGTCCTTTTTAAGGACCGTGAGCGGGAAAGTCGGTCCTTTTCTCAGTGAGGACCGAAATGAGGAGCGACGGTCCATTTTTAAGCAATTCCGGACGGTCTTTTTTAGTGATTTTAGTGTGTTTAGTGATTATTGGAAGTTCTAAAGAAGATGGAAACTCAAGCATTTAACTTAACTTTTTTTCATCATTTATGTATTGTATTAATTATAATTTACGTTAATAAAATTAAAGATTTCCGGTGTCTTTAATTTCATTTTTCATTTTAATCAAATTTTTCACTTATATTATATATAAGGACCGAGGACCGAGTCGTTCCTAGGTCCTATCTTCAGAAAGGACCGGGACCGGGACCGTCGGTCCTTTTTGAGGCCCGGGTGCCCACCTTTGTGTATATATATATATATATATATATATATATATATATTGTGTGTGATATGGTAATAAATTCCGTGTTAGAAATGTGTTCATGATACATAAGCATTCCTTTTCTTCAAAACTTAAGTTATCTCTTGAACTTGTAGGTTCCCTCCTTTTTACGTGGCTAGCACATACATTAGTTCATGTGACCACCACATATCACATAAATTCCTCCACTACCTATGTGCATAAGCTAACTGCATCATTTGATTAGGCATTTCTAAGAATACATTTCTGAATAAAGACTCGTATTTCTATAATGAATTATTAAAATAATTCTTTGTAATTATCATGTTTATAGATCAATACATCATTTAAATAGTAGCTTTTTTGTTTATATCTAGCAATGCATGCAGCCAGATGTATGAGAATTTACGCTTTTCAGCTACATAATATTACACTAGTCGACAAAAAGAATCGTATCAATATTTTAGCTTTTACATTAAACTTTTCAAAATGTCAACATCATGCCAAAAAAATTTTGTGATGTCACAAAAATTTTCGACCCCTCCCCCTCCTCTCTGTCACAAAAGGTCACAAAATTACAGACCCTCTACCCCTGAAAGCGTGACATCATTTATGGACGCCCCCTTAACACTTAATTTTAAATTTTGGTTCATATGCTTGTTCAATTTTAATCCATAATAAAATTCATATTTCAATTTCCATTTTTAGTTGACTGGGAAAATCATATCAGATCTGTTAATATCAGGGTTGGCAGAAAACCCACTTTTTTTGAAAAAGCCCACCCCAGGTGGGTTTTTTCGTTTTTTTTTACCTAAAACCCGAAAAACCCCGGGGAAAATTGGGTTTTTTCATATGTCCATTTTTTTGTCATCTGCTGGCTTTAATATCATATATGGTAGTTCATATTAGACCTACCTATTCTTATTTTTATAATAATACTGTACTGTACCGTACACTATTAATATAACATTTGTCTTGTTTTTAGCAAAAAGGTTGCCTTCCAGGCAATTAAGCATAAAAAGTTATTATTTTCTCAGATTGAGCTTCACAACAAAATTTGGAAAACATGGACCAATTTGAATTAAATTTGGTGTGGTAAATTATCCTATTTGTTAGGCTATACTTCCTATGGAAGACAGGCCCCTGTGTCTTCTGCTGGAAGTAGATGAATTACAGCTCCCAAAGGGAACTTAATTCAGCTAGTTATATCTATTTAATTCATATTACTGAATATTTTTTCTCTTATTTCACAGTTAAATAAAACAAACTGGCAACAGCATATTTATCTTTACTGCTAGCCTACAGAATTAGTCTGTTTGAAGTTATAACTGCATTAAATAATGCCAAAGACCTTTGGATCAGGAAGAAAATCAGGGCATGAATGGAGTGAAGTCAATATTATTGATGGGACTAGTAAAGTTAGATGCAAACATTGCAATAATGAAATAAGTAATAAAATAGAGCGAATAAAAATGCATTTAATGAAATGTTTGAAACATGGAATCAAGAAACAAGACTGACAATACTGCCAGTACATCATCTTCATACTGCCATGACATAGACCTCTCAGATGATCCAGACTCATCCTCACCACCACTGACACAATTACAGATGAAAAAAAGAAAAATTCAAAAGAAAGTAAGCGATTTTGGCATGACAACAACTACTTTGCAGAAAAATGTCATTGATAACAAAATAGCCAAATTCTTTTATGCAAATAATATTCCATTTCTATGTGCAGAGTCTAAGTATTTTATTGAAATGATAGAGACTCTAAGACCAGGCTACACTCCACCTTCCCATCGAAATTTGTCTGGTCCACTTTTAAATACAATCCATGAAGAAGTTGATTTATCCACAAATTACTAAGCTGCCCACCAAGTTCAGCCTCGATTGAAAGAGTGTTCTCCACATTTGGCCTTGTCTGGACCAAATTACACAATAGATTAGGCCTTGAAAAAACTGTAAACCTTGTAAAAATTAACAGGCAATTGAGGATGACTGACCCATCTGATTGGAAAAGTGATGAAGAATAGTTAGTCATTCAGTAGATGTATATTCAAATTTCAAACAATATATAGTTTCATTTGTTCAACTTACTGTACACAATTACAATGTTCAGTATAACCACATATAATAAGTCAATATTTTTCTATGTATATACCAGTATGTATTTCATGCTGGAAATTTTGGAAAACATTTATTTATTTTTGTATGGATTTATCGAGTAAACTTTTGAACTTTGACTTTTACATTACATGGGAGGGAGAAGAAAAGTCTGATGCCCATGAAACTCCCCTCCCTATGAAAAGCAAAAGTTGGGGATGCTGAGATGCTTGGACACTTAAAACTTATTAGGATTGTTTAACCTCCTTCGCAACATGCTATATATAGAGTTACATGACAGAGGAGGGGACCGACAGCTTAACATGGGTTCTGAACCATGGGTCGCTGACTGACTTCCACCCACCACAATCCTGGAGTACCATACCACCCTGATTGGCTGATGTCTACACTCTATAACCTGCTACCTCACCCAAAGAGTTATACCTGTAGGTCTATTTGTTGACTCATGTTTGCTTGCTTTGCATGTAAAATCATTATAGGCGCCTATATGACAATTTTTAAAAATAATTGCATATGCACTTCTTAAGTTTCATGAAAAAACCCACAAGTGGGTAAAATAGTGGGTTTTTTCAAGTGGGCTTTTTTGAAAAAAAAAAAACAGGTGGGTTTTTTCGGGCTGGGCCCACTAGTGCCAACCCTGGTTAATATGCTGTTTAAAAGAAAAATATGACTTAATCTTCACATATCTTGCTTATCTGCCAATATGCTGTTACAGTAAAAATTTACCTTTATCTAAAATATTTTGCAAAAAAATTAAGCCTATTGAGAATAAAAAGCAAAACAGGTCAACATTAAATAAAAATTAGTAGTATGATGGCATTTGGGGAGACAGACAATGGATCAATTTGAAAATTTCTCCCCTTACCGTCCTTCATGAGGATCCTTCACCGTTCTTCATGACGGCCGCTCCTTTAAAAGGGGTCTTTCATGGTCCTTAAAAAAAAAAAAAAAAAAATTTAAAAAAAATTTAAATAAAAAAAGGATTTGTCCGCCTTCCTTCAAAAAAAGAAAAGAAAAAAAAGGGATTTGTCTCCACCTTCCTTTAAAAAAAAAAAAAAAAAAAAAAAAAAAAAAAAAAACATCCTCGCCTTCCTCCTGAAAAAAATTCATCCTCCCCTTCCTCCTTGAAAAAAAATCATCATCGCCTTCTTTCATGAGAGAAATCCTCCTGTGGGGTTCTTTCAAGGTCTTTCATGAAACAAACAAATAAAGACAGAATTTGACATTCAATTTTGAGCTTATACCTTTAAACATTAAAAATGAAAACTTAAAATAAATATCTGAAAAGGTTTAAGAGGCCTAACGAGAGTATCTACTGACCTCAAAGCATATTATTATATCCTAATACCATATTACCCACTCATTCATTTTCATATGTTAACAATTTGCGAGCATCACAAGAAACAAAATCAGATTACACATAATTTAAATAAAAAACAGTTTCTTTGTTTAATATTTGTATTATATAAAGTCAAATAAAAAAATTAAATAAATTTAAAATAAAACATTTTATTTTCAAATATAGGGGTAACTTTTGCTTTTCCTAATTAAAATTCATTTAATCTACACTAATATGAATTGAGGCGAAATAAAATGAATTGAAAAGGCTATTAGCAAACTATAGCCCATATGATAAAAATTATTAAGATACATTATGTAGTTTAACCAACATAACTATTATTATTTATCATCAATTACCATCTTAAACAATATTATTTGTTTATCGTAATAATATATATATATATATATATATATATATATATATACAGTGCCCGCGAAAAGTATCCGATCACCCTGGAAATTTGTATTTTTTACATAAAAAACAATGTTTAATGTATACTAACCTTATATTAGTATTTTGTCATCTGTCCTTTGGTTTGGATGACTTGTTCTAGACGTTTTGGCATGGATTTAATCAAGTTTTGACAAACTTCCACTGATATTTCCTTGCACCATACCTTTTTGATGGCTTCTTGTAATTTTTCGACTGAGCCAGTGTCGTGGCATTCAACCTTATTTTTTATTATTAGCCACATATTTTCTATCGGATTGAGATCTGGACTATTACCAGGCCAATCCAAAATATCAAATTTATTGTCAGTAATCCATTTTGTCACTATTTTGGCCCTGTGACATGGTGCACCATCATGCATGTATGTTTTTGTCCTTTGGATTGCCATTGCCATTGGAAGTTTATCCTGTAGCATTGCTAAATACCGTGCACCATTCATAGTTGTGTTCTTCGGAAGAAAATATAGGTTTCCACGCCCATAGTAACCGAAACAACCCCAAACCATCACACTTGGAGGGTGTTTCATTGTCTTTAGGGTGTATTCAGGGTCCATCCTATTTGAGCCAATGGGCCGGCGAACCTTTTTTGGACAACTTCTGAATGTCAAAAATGTCGACTCATCACTAAATAAAACCTTCTTCCAGTCATCAACAGTCCAATGAATATATTTTTTACAAAATGCGACACGTTTTTTACGCATTTTTTCATTAATGAACGGTTTCTTAGCAGCATGGCGAGATGGTAATCCGAGTTCTTTTTGGAGCCGCTCCTGGATAGTTCGTTCAGAAACACCAGATAACAAATTATTCATATTAAATTTTATTTCTTTCGCAGTTATTGTTGGGTTTTTCAATACTAAACGTTTAATAAGTTTGTCTGTTCGTGAATTTGTTTTTCTCGGTCTGCCAGATCGTTTTTTAGGGACTGGCGTGGTTAGGCCGGCATTGTTCTTAGCCCGTGAAACCCATAAATTAACGGTACTTTGGGATATGTTTAATTCCTTAGCTATCTGTCTCTGTGATTTCCCACATGTATGCAAAGCAACAATAGCACCTCGACAATCACTCTTAAGTTGTTTTTTAGCACACATTATATATAAATTTTATTTACACCACTTTCTGTAAAAAATAACAAAATATCAATAAATTTACATAAACAGTGAAATCTGACAAATTTGAGACACAGCCACCCGCAACGAAGGCTAACAGAACACTAATTTGAGAATGCGGTGGATAGCTCTCATATCAGCGAGCAACCTCAAAGTTACCAGATGTCGCTAGAACAAATAGAAAGTGAATTATGTGTCTCTGAATATCAAGGGAAAATATTGTATTTTCTTGAGTGATCGGATACTTTTCGCGGGCACTGTATATATATATATATATATATACAGTGGGGGGAAATAAGTATTCGTACACCTGCAAAATTGTTTTTCAATAAACTTACAATCAAACGAATTACTTCAAAGTTGAACAAAAGATGGTTATTGGCATACAATTAATATGTATTAAACGAACGAACCAAAATTACGAATAAATAACTCGACAAATTAAATTTACGAAATTAGGTGGGGAAAAAAGTATTCGTACAAATTAATTTTCATAACTTAATATTTAGTTGCGTAACCATTGTTGGCAATAACTGCTTGTAGACGTTTTCCGTAGGTTCCTACTAGTGCTTTGCAACTTTCTGTCGGAATTTTAGCCCACTCTTCTTTGCAAATAACCTTCAAATCGGCAATGTTCCTCGGGTTCCTCAAATAAATCTGCTTTTTTAATATTCGCCACAAGTTCTCAATCGGATTCAAATCACGCGACTGGCTAGGCCACTGCAGCACCCTCACATTGTTCTGAACGAACCACTCCCGAGTAAGTTTGGCAGTATGCTTCGGATCGTTATCTTGTTGGAAGCACCATTCATCTCCAAGCTCCAACTGTTGGACAGAGGCGAACAAATATTCTTCTAAAATATCGCGATACAGTGCTCCATTCATTGTTCCCTGTATGACGTGAATTGCTCCAGTACCATTAGATGAAAAGCACCCCCATACCATGATGCTTCCGCCTCCGAACTTTACAGTAGGGATGGTGTTCTTTGGATCAAGAGCGCATCCATCTTTCCTCCACACATGACAAGCCGTGTTCCTTCCAAATAACTCTATTTTCGTTTCATCTGACCAAAGTACGGTATTCCAGAACTCTTTAGGCTTTTCTAAATGCTCACGGGTAAACTTCAAACGAGCATCTCTATGCATTTTCTTTAGTAGGGTTGTTTTCCTTGGACGGCGAGACTTCAGGTTAATCCTGTGTAGTTCATTACTGATAGTCCGTTTAGTGACCGAAGTTCCTGCAGCCATTAATTCTTCTTGAATCTCCTTGCGAGTCGTCATAGGGTTTTCTTTAACTTTTCTTGCCATCCTTCTCCCAGCTCGGGGAGAAATGTTTCGAGGAGCACCAGTTCGAGGAAGGTTGTGAGTAGTACCCGTCTTCTTCCATTTCAAAATAACGGAGCCTATTGTACTGAATGGGATACTTAACCTCTTTGAAATGTCTCTGTAGCTCAACCCTTCATTATGGAGCCTGATTATCTCATTTTTCTGTTCAACAGAGAGTTCCTTCGTCTTCGCCATGGCGACAACCTTCATGCATTAAGACTGAACAATGAATGAGAGCTGCAGGAAATGACGTCATCATAACGTGTCGCAAACAGTGTTGGAACATTCCAAAAGACTCATGTAGATGCTAGAGACCTCTATTTGTAACTTTTCCTAAGTGTACGAATACTTTTTTCCCCACCTAATTTCGTAAATTTAATTTGTCGAGTTATTTATTCGTAATTTTGGTTCGTTCGTTTAATACATATTAATTGTATGCCAATACCCATCTTTTGTTCAACTTTGAAGTAATTCGTTTGATTGATTGTAAGTTTATTGAAAAACAATTTTGCAGGTGTACGAATACTTATTTCCCCCCACTGTAATATATATATATATTTGATAAGTTTTACTGATTTAATGTACAGTATTTGCATAATTCTTTGCTAAGCACGTTAATTGTAATCGGCATCTCAGTTCACGATCTTATCAGATTTTCCAGGCTAATTCATAATAATCACTTTTAAACGTATGTAATTTTTTCTAGTAATTTAACTGTAACGAGAAATAGTTCATTATTTATTATTGTTATCAATTATTGACTATAAATTACACAGGCCTGCGAATAAGAAATTTGTAAGAGATCTTCTTACTATTAGTTGATAAATATTATTTATTTCAATTTACATTAGGTACCTATTTCGTTTTGTTATACTAATTACAAATACAAACAACTTTAAAAAGAAAGAAGACTATTAACGCCAATTACATTATTTAGTCTTTATTTGTCCAGAGTTTTCTCGTGAGATCTACACCTTTTAGTCTCGAATGTACACACTGTTCCTTTTCTTTTATGTAATAATTCTGGAGTACCCCGTTTCAACATCCACTTGCTGTAGTTAATTCGTTATTTTGACGAACACCTAATTAATATTCTTTCAGTTAAAATACGGTATCCATTATACAATGAAATTAAAACAAACATTTTTATAATGCATTTATAATAGTGTTACACAAAATGTTGCAAAAGTCGTTTTCTACGCACATTACAATACAGAAAACGGAATTTTGGTTAATGAGAGGGATAGCCACAAATTAAACATATTTGTATAGGATCATTCTATAAATTTAAAACATTACTTGTAAGCAATTAGCTTCACTGATTAATATTATCTCTTAACAATAGTTTACTAATCCACATTTTCAGCAACTTTCCGGAATTATACAAACCGGCAGGGATTGCGAAATTTCCATAACGTCATATTACATTATAATACGCTACAATACGTTTAAAAACGTCTGGAATATGAGTTGCTGGGTATAACGGGTGGGGCACGGGAATCAAGTGTTTTTTGAATAGCTAGTAATCGGCCATTAGGAATGGGAGGGGCGTGCGGTAGGTAGCATTCCATTCCTGGGTTCATAGCATTTAACTTTAACTAACACTCACCTTTATCTTTCAGGTGCCATCATGGAGCAGTGGACGTTAGAACACCGCATGTTCGCGTATGATCATTTTGTTAGGAGTGGCGAGTCAGTGACAGCAGTTCAGCGTGCGTTTCGCCGCAGATTCAACATTCATCGAAATGACTCTGTTCCCGCTCGTGACACAATCTT